>CAIGRF010129742.1:16177-30142 GCA_903798235.1 Fraxinus ornus | reverse complement strand
GCCTCGGCCCAGAACCGGCCCTGCGTGTGTGTATCTCTAATATATATTCCCATCAATGTGTAGTCTAATTTTAAAAGTCCAAGTTGAGGCCCAATAAATTCCAATACCAAATTAAATTAATTCTTCTTTCCAACTCTTCAATTCTTTTATGTAATGCAAGTTGATCCTTAAAACAATTTTATTTGTGCAGCCTATGCCAATTTAGTCATCGTACTTTGGATTTTTCCATTTACCGTTATTTTACATTCTTTTCTTCAATTGTTCATTAAATGTAAAGTTTTACCTACAAAATACAATATAACATAAATTAGGTAGAATTTTATTCAAAAGACAATAAAATATCATAATTTAGAGTCTCAAAAATAAGTATAAAAACTACACTTATCACACCCCCAAACTTGACTCTTTGTTTGTCCTCAAACAAAAGTAAAACCTAATAAAAACAAAAACACGCAGTGCTAATTACCTGGCTTTTTATCTTAGGATTGAAGTCATAATATTAAATATAATCACAGCTACAAAATCACAGTACATAAATTAAAATCTACTTTTTCAATGTAAAATCGATGTGTGTGTGTGTGTGTTAAGAATTAAGCAGCGCATTATGAATTCATAAGTTGTTTCAATTCCCGACCCTCAGTGGCCAAAAATATTCTTTCATCACTCGTAAGACTCACACACCCCCAAACTTATTATTTTCTCTCTTTTCATGTGTGTGAACTGAGGTTAAATTTTATATTATCCTCACTTTCTCTAGTTTAGGTAAATCTCACTAATTCTAGTCAATATGTCAATAAATAAGGATTCTCCATAGTTTAATTGCATCAATCTCTAAGACTTAACTAAGCTAATAATCCCTTATCATAAGTCAAATTTTTCCAAATAAGTGTTTGGGACATTAACCAAGGCATTTGGTGTGTCTTTATACACCTATTTTTTCTGATTTTCTGTAATTCTTTTTTTCTGATTTTTTTTTATTTTGAAGCATTCTCACTTTTAAATTTTCTGAATAACCCATGTAACAAGCTTTCAACCGATAACTCACAAGTCAGATGATCATATGGCACCAGGTTTTAAAGACCCTTGCATGCTTAATTGCTCGAGTCATAAAGGCTAGAAGATAAATTTTCAAATAAAATAATAATTTTTAATGCCTTGATTAGTGCAATATCCCTCATTAAACACCAATTTAAGAAAAATGACCTCTAACTTGAGATTTTCACATAATTTCATCTTATCGGCCTTAGGCAATCTACACAAGATTTTTTTCACACATGAAATCCCCATTTATCTCAATATCTTCCCACAACAGTGAAATCCCTCAAACTATTTTAAATTTGGTCCAAGGATGTAAAATTTAGTTATTTTGGGTTTAGCATCTATGGTCCACTATTTCAACCTATCCAATTATGAATTCAACTCGTTCATACACACAATACTTAACTTAATTCATGTGCTCAATATATTTCAAATCTGACATGAAAAAGCAAAAATTAATCTATGCATGCAATTTATTCACCATTCATAGATCAATTTATGATTCAATATATTCATCATTGTCAGTCAGACTTACTAACTCACACAAAAAAAGAAAATATTTTTGAAAATTCTCAATTTTTTTTAATTGTTTTTGTTTTTTTAACACACAAAAACACATAAAAAATTGAAAATTCATGTTTTCCACCATCAACTTAAACTAGACATTGTCCTCAATATCTTAAATCATAAATCCGCATATATAGGTGTGGAAGAAAGTGAAGAAAATGCTCCCCTAATATGGCGTGTAATTCAACGGCTAACTTTTCTATTACTTCCGTTGGCTCCTTGGTCAAATTTGGTTTAAATGTTTCGCGACGTCATATTCCTGAAAAATCAAATAAATCATTAAGATCAAATAATTGGAACAAGTGTTACTTAACTCTAACATCTAATAAACCAACATAATTCGGACTTAAGGGGAAACATGGTATGGAGGATGAATCCCAAATAAACTTAAAATAAACTAAACTATCATAAGACGCAAAAACATAATAAATTAAAAGGAAAAACGCTTAGGCTACCTCCCAAGAAACGCTTCTTTAACGTAATTAACTTGACTACAGTAATGATTATTCTGGCTCATCTAATAGGATGGAGGATTTTTCTTTTGAGAATTCTCCTTCCAAATACCGCTTCAATTTTAATTTTCCACGGAAGAGCCGAGAATTATAGAATAGCACTTTCTATCCCACCCGAAGTTCTTTGAATGAATTTGGCATGCCATCGCTTGGTTCGTTCCTTGTAGATGCGGGAATTTTCATAGGCATCATTCTTGAACTCATCCATCTCATTAAGCTGTACAAGTCTTTTTCCTCCAGATTGTTGCATATCAAAGTTCAGTTTATTTACTGTCCAGTATACTTTATGCTCCAACTCCATAAGTTTCCATACACCAATCGATAATGGGACATTCCAATAGATGTTTTAAACGCTGTTCTGTATGCCCAGATAGCGTCATTTAACTTCTTTGCTCAATCTTTTCTTGATGCATTAACTGTCGTTTCTAAGATCTATTTGATCTCCCGATTGGAGATTAACACTTGACCACTTGTTTGTGGGTGATACGCTGTAGCAATACGATGCTTCACTCCATATTTTGATAAAATCGAGTCCAACATCCTATTACAAAAGTGTTTGCCGCCATCACTAATGAGTGTCATTGGTATTCCAAATCGACAAAAAATGTTTTTCTTAAAAACAAAATATGACTACCTAAGAATCATTGGTTGGTGTAACAATTGCTTCAACCCACTTAGAGATATAATCTACCACCACCAAGATTTACGACATGAATAAGATGACGAAAATGGACCCATGAAATCTATACCCCAAACATCAAAGAGCTCTACTTCAAATATGGAGTTCAGAGGCGTCTCATTTCTCCTAGAGATGTTTCCGATTCTTTGACACCGATCACATGCCTCAAGTACACTATGTGCATCTTTAAAAAGAGTTGGCCAATAATAACCAGACTGGAGTACCTTAGCAGCTGTTTTCGCTCATCCAAAATGCCCTCCATATGGTGACGAGTGACATTGCCTTAAGATTTCAACCATTTCTACTTCAGGTACAGACATTTTTAATAATTTGATCTGGACCACGCCGTATAGATATGGATCTTCCCAAAAATAATATTTCAAATCTGAAAAGAATTTATTCCTCTGTTGGTGGGTAGTATCAGGAGGTAAAATGTTGCTAGCAATATAGTTGACTATATCTGTATACCATGGAACCTTAATTAGATCGAGCAACTGTTCATCTGGAAAGAGTTCTTTTATTTGATCATCCCCTACTGGTGTGATCTTCTCCAATCTAGATAGGTGATCTGCCATCACATTTTCTATTATCTTATTATCCCAAATTTCCAAGTCAAACTCTTGTAAAAGTAATACCCATCTGATAAGTCTAAGCTTAGCGTCTTTCTTTGCTAGTAGATGTCTAAGGGCTATATGATCAGTGTAAACTATGACTTTCGACCCAATAAGATATGATCGAAATTTGTCAAATGCAAACACTACTGCTAGCAGCTCTTTTTGAGTAGTAGCATAGTTGATTTGAGCATCGTTGAGGATTCAACTGGTATAGTAGATTACGTAAAGTATCTTATTTATTCTCTGACCCAGTACTGCTCCAATTGCAAAATCACTTGTATCATACATGAGTTCAAAAGGTAAATCATAATCGGTGCTACAATGATAGGTGCAGTACCAACGTTTCCTTAAGTGTGTTGAATGCTATCAAACAGTCCTCAGTAAACTGAAATTCAACATCTTTCTCGAACAGATTACATAATGGTTTAGTAATCTTTGAAGAATCCTTGATAAACCTTTTATAGAATCACGCATGACCTAGGAAACTTATGATTCCCTTTACTGAAGTAGGTGGATGTAGTTTTTCAATTACCTGAATTTTTGCCTTGTCAACTTCAATACCTTTACCTGATATTCGATGACCTAATGCAATACCCTCATGAACCATGAAGTGACACTTCTCCCAATTCAGCACAAGATTGCTTTCTTCACACCTTTGTAAAACTAATGCTAGATTCTTGAGCATGTATCAAATGAAGACCCAAAAACTGTGAAATCATCCTTAAATACCTATATAAATTTTTCAACCATGCCCGAGAAGATTGCCATCATACATCTCTGAAATAGGGCAGGTGCATTACATAAATCAAATAGCATTCTACTGAAAGTAAATGTTTCGTGTGGACATGTAAATGTTTTTTCTCTTGATCTTCAAGAGCAATTTGGATCTGGTTGTATCCCGAGTATCCATCAAAAAAGCAATAATGAGAATGTCCTACTAGTCTTTTTAGCATCTGGTCGATGAATGGTAGAGGGAAGTGATATTTTCTCGCGGTAGTGTTTAACTTTCAATAATCAATACAGACCATCCATCATGTTACTGTTCTAGTAGGTATGAGTTCGTTGTTCTCATTCTTCATCACTGTGATACCTCATTTCTTTGGTATTAATTGCACTGGACTCATCCACTTACTATCAGAAATGAGATATATAATACATGCATCCAAAAGTTTAAGTACTTCAGCCCGAACCACCTCTTTCATACTGCGATTCAATCATTGTGCATGCATAATGATGGACTGATACCCTTTATGTCAGCGATTGACCATCCAATTGCAATTTTGTGTTCTCTGAACACCCTAAGTAATTTCTTTTCTTCATCAACTGTTATAGAGCTTGCAATCATGCTTGGTAATGTAGAAGTTTCCCCCAGATAGGCATACTTCAAATGCGCTGGAAGAGGTTTCAGCTCAAGAGTTGGTGGATGTTGAATAGATGGCAATGGTTTAGTAGGGCCTTTGCCAAGCTCTTCAAATTGATGCCTCATTGGGAATACAACACATGGAGATGATTCCAAATAATTGATGTACTCCTATATTTCAAGATTTTCTACTATTTTGGATCCAAAATGAACTAGGCGTGCTTCCAATGGTTCCATAAGATGTTCATGTGCAATTGATTTTACCACCAAGTTATCTATAATATCAATCTGTAAACAAGAGTTGGATTCAAATGGGTACTTCATTGATTTGAAGATGTTGAAAGTGACTTGCTCATCATCCATCTTAAAATTAACTGTCATTTATGTACATCAATCAAAGCTTTTCCTGTAGCAAGGAATGGCCTACCCAAAATGATTGGAATATCATTATCTTCTTCCATATCTAGTACAATGAAATCCGCGGGTTAATGAATTTGTCCACCTTCACCAAGATATCTTCAATAATCCCCATTGAATACTTAATGGAGTGGTCAACTAGCTGCAATGATATTGTGGTCGTTTTGGCCTTTCCAACTCCTAGTTTCTTGTACAAAGACATTGACATTAAGTCTATACTTGCACCAAGATCGCATAAAGCATGTTCAAAATATTTATCTCATATGGTACAAGGTCTAGTAAAACTCCCTAGATCCTTGGGTACCTTTTTTTCCCTTCCGGAAAGAATGAAATACATAGGGGCTCTATGGTCTCGTGCGCGGCCAACGACTAAGGGAGCAATTTATTCTGTAGAAGTGCACTGCACTCCTCAGTTAGCATCACGATCTTATAGTCCTTCAGCTTCCTCTTGTTAGTGAGAATTTCCTTCATAAATTTTGCATAGCTGGGCATTTGTGCTAGAGCATCCATGAATGAAATGTTGATGTACAGCTTTTTAAATACTTTAATGAACTTAGAGAACTGTTTGTCCAATTTGTGTCTATGCAGTCGTTGAGAAAATGGAATGGGGGTACATATTCTCCGATAGGAACGGTCGTCTTAGCCTATGGTGTGTTTGAATTTTCTTTCAATTTTTTCTCAATTGACTTTTCAGAGCCCTCCACTTGCTCCTCATCTAAAGTAGGCACTTTATTTGTGTCTGTTACTGGTCTTTTTTCTGTAATTTCAGACGGTTGCACCCCACTTCTTGTTGTAATTGCTTGTACTTGTCCCTTTGGATTAGTTTCTGTGTTGATAGGAAAGGCTTCTTGTGGTCTTTCTGAGATAGTGCGGGCCAACTGACATATTTGAGTTTCCAACTCCTTTATAGTTGCTGAATGATTTCCATATACTAGTCGGTCTACTGTATAAATTTACCCAAGATATTTTCTAGAGACGATTTTTTCTCTTGCTGTTGAAAACTAGGGGGAGACTACTGATTATTTTGGTTGTTGCTCCAGGAGAAGTTAGGTTGATTACGCCAACCTAGGTTATATGTATTGTTGAATGCATTGTTTTGTTAGCGTTGATAATTTTGTGCATAGTTAACTTTCTCCATCTCTTGAGATAACATATGACACTCATCACTATTGTAAGCTCCACCGCATATACCACAAACCAAATATTTTGTTTGTCCTGCTTTTGCTGAACCTCTTGTAGTTAAGTGATCTATAACCTTTTTTTCTCTAAAGCTGACATTGGTGCTGATAATGCCGAGAAAGCATCCACCTCATGTAGAATTATGTGTTTCTTATGTATAGATCTTTTGGAAGGCCATAAGGCATTGCTGGCTGCCATCGTCTCATACAATTCCTCAACTTCATCGGGTGACTTTAATGTGATAGATCCATTTGAAACTGCATCCACCGATATATGACATGCTGGGTTTAAGCCAGTGTAGAAGTACTAAACTTCAAGTTTTTCTTAATACCGTGATTAGGACACTTCGTGATCAAGTCCTTAAACCTTTCTCATACTTCGTGAAAACTCTCTAATTCATCATACTAAAAATTGGATATCTCGTGTCTTATTATAGTTACTTTTGACAGTGAAAAATATTTTGTGACAAATTTTTGTACGAGATCATTCCAGGTCCTAATGCTTCCAGGGGGTAGGGCATCCAACCATTCTCTTGCTCCATCTCTGAGTGTATGTGGAAAGAGTCTCAACTTAATTGCTTTATCAGATACTCAAAGGAAATTGTAATTTTGGTAGATGTCCAAAAAGCGTGAGATGTGATTATGTGGATTCTCATGAGATTTTCCATAGAATGATACTCCAATCCAAAACAATAAAATGATGTCTATCCTCAATTGAAAGTTTGGTTGCCCAAATGGAGGATAAATGATACTTGATTGATTTGGTGAAACAAGTAATATGATGAATTGTCCAAGTGACAAATCATCTTCATCAATCTCGATTGGTTATTCAACTTGTGTCAATTTCATTTCTTTGTTTTGTTCTGACATGATGTTCTCTCGTTGTTGCATAATTCTCTGGTCAAAATTTCATTCGAATTCTGGATCAAAGGGTACTAGACTACCAACTCTTGAACTTCGCATGCAAGGACACTTGCAACGAAAATGAAAACAAAAACAAAAAAGAAAAAAGAAAAAAAATCAAAATCAAAATTAGAATTAATTAAAAATTTAAAGCAAATAAACTAATCCCCGACGCAGCACCAAAAACTTGTTCGTCAATTTCGCAAGTGTACAGATCGTGAAAAGTAATAAAATTGATTTATTAAGTCCGAATATCATCACACGGAGACCACTATCTACTATAAACTTTTAATCTAACCTAGTTTCAATTTAAATTAAAATGGTAACTACTTATCAAATCAAATTATGTTTTCTAAACGAAGTTCTAATAAATAAAATAACAAACTCAAATTAAAACTGTAGATAAGGTTTTGTGATTGGATAGTTAGAATTTCCGATTTCACTTAGGTTATTTATCATACGTTTAATTCCAATTTATTCAACCATTTTTCAAACATGTCACGATCGAATTAACCTGATGTAGTTAGTGATCTCTCTCGAGCAACACTAATTCTATTCATATGCCCAAACTTATTATCTCTATACAAATTCACATACATATGAACGCATTTATCTATAGGAATTCAACATGGATCGCATAGCGTATAATTATCTCTCGATATCTTATAATGTCTATATTAATTATTGCACAAGCTAAAATTATACATCACATCTCGGTCTCAATATTATCTCTAAATCAATTAATTGTTGCACAAACAATTAAAGCATTAAACACACAATAATTAATTAACAAATATTAAAATGGCATGAAAATCTCAAAATTAAACATATAATAAAAACCTTAAGCTACATCATCCATCCTAATAATAAAAATATTTAGCAACTCATAAAGTTGAATTTAAACACGCAAAAGTAGAACGACGACATCAAAAATTGACGAAACGTGATTAATTCCAATTGAAGATGCCTCCTTTGCTTTTGCATGTATATATAAACAATTTAAGTCCCTATTTTTTTTCCCAAAAGCAAGCTAGCTTTTACGTGAAAATATATAATAAATTGCTGCACTTCTTTTCCACTTTCTGTCCGTGTATAAGTGTGTGTGTATGAATTTCTGCCCGAAAACTTATTCTACAAACTGCCAACTTTTGCATGAAAATAATATATTTTCAACCCCCGTTTTCTCCAGAATTCAGCTTTTGTTTTCTTCTAAAAGTCAGCAACTTCTACTGGTGTGTATAGACAATATGAGCATGTTTGGTAACAATTAAAATCCAATTAAAATTGAAAATATGACTGTTATTGGGTCTCACCCGTCTAATAAAAGTCAACAATAACGGCTAGTTTTTCAATTTTAATCTGATTTTAATCTCTACCAAACAGGCTCTATATATTGCATCCTATTTCTCCACTTAGTTGCGTGCCGGCTCCTCTCTTTTTTGTCCTTCTCAATTGGCTGTCGTCTCTCTCAAATAGCTGCCGAAAACCTGTTTATTTTTTTTTCTCCTCCCTTCCTACGTGTGTGTATCTCTAATATATATTCCTACCAATGTGTAGTCCAATTTGAAAAGCCCAAGTTGAGGCCCAATAAATTCCAATACCGAATTAGATTAATTCTTGGGAAAAATTCATATTTAAGGTTATTCTTTACCTCAATTCAAAAGTAAGGTAAATAGTTTGAAAATTCAAAAATCAGGTATAGATTTAATTAATTAAAAATATTTATTAAATGACGATAATAAAGTCATAGTTTGTGATTAATGGTCACAGATTCATAATTATAAGTTACAGATTTATTTACTAGTCACATATCGTCAAATTTTTTGATCACAGATTATTTCAAGATCACAGATCAAAAAATTTGTACATCACGGATTATTTCGATGTCACAATTTTTAAATTAATTGATCACAGATTATTGTTGAGTAACGTATTATTAAATTTTTAGGTCACAGTTGAGTAATTTGTCACAGAGATTACCAAACATTTGGTCACAGACTATCGTCGCTACCACTAGGCCACCACCACTACCACCACAACCACACCGGTAATGTCGCCACCACCTACGCACCCACAACACACACACCCACCACCGCATCCAACCACACTACAATCTCACAGCATCGATTTCAAAAGAGTCCTCAACTCCAGCACCACCACAGAACCCACACAAATCAACACACATACACCACAGATCGACCACTTCCACCACCTGCACCAACGACCATCGTCACCACCACAACCCTACCAATGACCATTGTCACCGCCACATCACACCATAGCAATCGGCTTCCACACACACAGAATCATTGCGGCGCTGCTTCTGCCTCGAACGACAGCAGTGTCGCGACGCTGCTGCGCGAACGGTAGCGTTACGACACTGCCTCGAACCGCAGCAGCGAGAGATGTGAGGGAGTTAAGAGTGATAAATTAGGGTTAGAGTTTTAATATATTACCTGATTTTTGAATAATGAAACTTGGTCCTTGATTTTTGAATTCCATTATTTAAAGACCTGAATTAATGTAATTTCCCTTAATTTTTCTTTCCAAGTTATCAATTCTTTTATGTAATGCAAGTTGATCCTTAAAACAATTTTATTTGTGTAGCCTATGCCAATTTAGTTTTCGTACTTTAGGATTTTTCCATTTACCACTATTTTGCATTATGTTCTTCAATTTTTCATTAAACATAAAGTTTAACCTACAAAATACAATATAACATAAATTAGGTAGAATTTTATTCAAAAGACAATAAAATATCATGATTTAGAGTTTCGAATAAGTATAAAAACTACACTTATTATAGGTAACTAGAAATTGATACCATAATTATTTGCTCCCCATTATATAAAGAAACACTTTATGTTTCAGATATGTACAACGTAATTTGTAACTTACAAGAACAAGTACAATTGAAACAAATACTATATTGAACTAGAAGTTTAATTTCTTTATATTTTATTGTTTGGCATGAATGTCACACTATTTCATGTCAACAATTATACAAATAATTTTTTAGAATATCTATTGAAAAACAATAAGAGTGTTTGATTGGCTTTATTTTTCATGAAAAATGTCATTTTCTATTCAATTTTCTACTTTCGATGTATTTGATCGATAATTCTTTTCATGAAAAATATTTTTCAACTTTTGTTCATGTGACCATATTTTCTTCAAAAATAAGGAAAATATTTTCTTTATTGAGTGGTGGTTTTTATTTTTTTAGGTAATTCATTTTTTATGGACAAATATAATATTTTTAGGTTGAAAACTAAATCAATCAAACACATTTAATTAATAATTTTCATACAAATAAGTTCTAGACAATTGAATTGTCTAGAATTTATTTTCTTTTAATACAAATTTCATTATCGTAATCAAACACACCCTAAGATTTTTTAATTCAATGAATTCTTATATGATATTTGTTTTCTGTATTGAAAATTTATAATCAATCATCACTAGCTAAAGTTGTAATTGTATCCCTTTAATCTTGAAAATCAATCTCTTGCAACTTGAAATTTGCGAGATTATTTGCTCAACTTTTAAATTATGAGCATAGTTATTACAATCGACACAATGCGTCTTGTTAATGTTATTGAGCCTAAATCCTAAATCTTTTAGTAATTATTAGTTGGAATAATGGTTGAACATTCTATTGCTCAAAACTTAGCAAATCATTTAAATATATCCAATTAATTGTTAAATCATTGATAACAGATACATTTTTCCATTCTGCTTAGAGAATGCAATTTTTCACATATAACGTGACTAGTATGCATCATGCCAACACTATAGCTCTTTCTATTGGCTTATGGTCAGAGACATAATATTTTACATCTAAATTTTTTCCTTATAGTATACGTTCACTCAACCACATGGCACTAAGATGGATCTTAAATAATAATGAGAATATATGTTTAGTTTGAACCCTTAGAAAATATGTTTAGCACTAATGCACGATAGTTTATAAAGTTGTTTACTGGCTGTCAATTTGATTGGACAATTTTCTCAACTTTAAGGGAGGAATGAATGAGTTAAAAATAATAAACATATTACATTATTATATTATCTAGATCCTCACAAAAGACAATTCGAACCACAAGTGTAATATCCCCAGACCACGAAAGTTTAAGAGNTCTTGAGGTGCAATCTATTTATTAGTGTGTTGTAGATTCAATCTACATCAGTTGGTATTAGAGCATGGTTCATGGAAGAGGACGTACTGGTCGTGGTGGCCAGGTTGATGAAGTTGCAGACCTACGTAAGCAAATAGATGATTAGACAGTTCGGTTTGATCAGTTTATGACGTGGGCGATGGAGGTTGTGAGGAACGGAACACCTCCGACCCCCTCCACGTCGTGGCCCCGCAAGTGTTGGGGAAGAAGGATATGAATCAGGCGAGAGGTCTGACATGGAGACCTTGTCGGATGCACATGGTGATCGTGTACAACTGTCCCATGTGCAACAACAGGATGAGTTTCAGCGTTGGGAATCCAAAATCAATGTTGATATCCCAGAATTTCACGATGGGATAGAGGTGGACAAGCTCCTTGATTGGCTAGCAGCAGTTGAGGAGAGATATTAGACTACAAAGAGGTGCCTGACAATAAGAGGGTACCCTTGGTGGCTACGCATTTGCATGGTCGTGCAACTACTTAGTGGCAACAACTTAAAAAAAAATCGGATCCATCAGGGCAAGGCGAAAATTCAGTCGTGGGAAAATTTGAAAAAATAGTTGAAGGTGACGTTCCTTCCTTTTAATTATACCAGAACCTTGTATCAGCAGTTACAGAATTTAAGGCAGGGTAACCCGCTCTGTAGATGCTTACTTCGTAGAGTTCTTAGAATTGATAGCGCGTAATGATGTGGGAGAGTCAAATGATCAGTTAGTGGTGCGCTACATTGGCGGGCTACGGTGGAATTTGCAGGATGTTCTTAATATGTTCTCGCTGGTGTTTGTTTCTAAAGCTCATCAGCGTGCACTTCAAGCCTATGTTTGACACCCATTTTTTTTTCAATTCTCATTCTCATTCTTCATTTCAACCACACATTCTATCAATAAAAATAATATTACACATAAACCTAAAAATTCTCCTTACTTTTTGACCACACATTCTTCCATCAATCACTATTCAAGTAGTAAAACTCCAAAAAAGGTTCAAGTACCTGAAAATATTGAAAAATGAGATATCTTAATAAATTATGTCGTTGTGGGGAAAAAATCGAAAAAGTTGTTAACATCACTTTTGTATATAATATAATGCTCCATATTGTGAATTATAGAGAGGATATTGAAGGAAAACCATCGAAGAATACCAACATAGAAATAATTGGTCAAATAAATGATGCAATCCTAGCAAAAATGAACTTATTAAATGTGTATACTTATGTGAAAAGGAAAAGAGAAAAATAAATGTGTAATATTTATCCATGACTCTTAACATAATTAATTTCGCAAAGACTTGTACAAATTAATAAAATATCATATAGTTGATGCATTCACAAGTCTATATCTTATTACTTTAACAATACATAAAATTTGATATGCGTATAATAAATTTGGAAACCAACTCATTTGACATTACTATTAATATTATCCTTGAAGGATTAATATGTCAAAGCATATAATACAAGTGTATTATTGTGAGCGGGAGTAAATACACTATGTACTCCTTTTCCTTAATTTACTTTTGTCCTATTAAATTTTTCTGATAAGGTTTTCAATGAGACAACTTTTATAGTGTATTTAAAGGAATAATGCAATCTTCTTTTCTTCATTGAAATCTTTTCACATTATTTTTTTATTAAGATTTTAAAGATAAATATTCTTTGTGTAATGACGTACATAACCTACATGATATTTACGCTCAATATAATTACATAATTTTATGCCCATATGTTATAAATTATTAGACTCTCGTGAAGCAACAACAAAGTTTGTTTTAAACAAACTATAATATCTACTAAAGTCAGACAATAAATATATTGTATTATTGAACAACTCAAATGAGTCTACATCAAAGAAGGTATGGCAAAACATATTTCTCTTAGATTCTTATATATGCATGAGATCAGTGACGGAGCTAATACATGACGAGGTGGCACAATTGATAAGTGTAGCTTTTACACTTATTCTTGATGCTAAATTATGATATTTTGTTATCTTTTGAATTAAATTCTACTAATTTATGTTAAATTGTATTTTGTAGGTAAAATTTTATGTTTGATGAAGATTTGGAGAAAAGATGCAAAATAATGGAAAATGACAACATTCAAAGTACAATGATTGAATTTCATTATTTTGAAAGATTGAGGACTAAAAGAAAAATATAGAATTGATGGGCTTCAAATTGAATTGCACTAGGATTCAAATTCAATTGGTATTGGACTTTTATTGGTTGGATTGAAAGACAAGAATTGGGGATAAATTAGAATATATATACCTATACAAGGACAGAGGGGGGCCGAATTGACGTGTGGGAGCTGCTGATTATATATATACATACACACACAGAGAGCCGGCGGTGGTGAAAAACAAATAGGGCAAACAGAGGCTGAATTGAAGGAGATTATACACGCACATGCTTGGCTGAATTTTGCAATATATATACATATTATATACACACAATAATTGCAGCTGCGGGGAAAAAAGGAGGAAAAATCTGAGCCTATTGATTTCAAATATATATATATA
>CAIGRF010129742.1:2145-13383 GCA_903798235.1 Fraxinus ornus | reverse complement strand
TCTCTATATATCTTGTGTACTGTATATCGAGAGGAGCATGAGAGAGTGTGAAATTATTACATTTAGTAATTGCTAACTGTTTAAATATTTTATTTTTCAAAGATCTTAAAATAAAAAAATAAATTAAATAATTAAAGGGGAACTTGGAAGCTCCTTATTAAATTAAGATCCCTTAATCAGATTTCAGGTGAAACTTTGTCTTAAAATAATTTTGTGCTTAGGTAACAGAGTGAAAGGGAAAGGCGTGGAATTATAATGGGAGAATTTAATTTCTGATTTGTGGATTGTTGACTAAGTATATGATTTGAGATAAATGATAAATTGGGGAATTTGTGATTTGTGATAAATTGGAGTTAAAAATTGAAAATTAAATCCTGGTGATAGTTTAAAATTAAGTTTAATTTACGTTGAATTCTCATACAGAAACGAAAGTCACTAGCTAGTTATATTTTCCTATGTATATGATTTTTACGTTTCATTGTATTTACATATAGATTGAAGAATGTTTAATATTATTTAATTAAATATTCATAAATGACATTGCTATTAAAATCGTTGACTATGGACAATCAAGCTAACTGACCAACAATCCTAGATTTGTCATTGCATGAGATTCAGAAGAGTGGAGATATCAATGTTCCATAAATATGCTCAAGTGATAATGTCACGCGTTTTCTATAAAGTGATTTATATTGCAAGTGTACAGTATCAAGTTTTGTAATATAATAATGGAGTTAGAGTGTCGAACCCACATTGATTGTAATTCAAATTTCTACTAAGTACTATAGCCTATTTTTTATCTAGATGAATGAATGTTGTGCCAACATAATTCTACCTCCTCTCTTGAGTGCCGGATAAAAGTAAATCCTATAAATTAATTTCAATATCTCTATTCCTAATTAAAATCGAGAATTTATCAAGTTCGTGGTTCTTAAATGTAACATACTTCAAATGAATTATACTTTCTATTGGAATCTATAATTTCATATGTTGTATTATGCTTATGATCACGCCTAAACTCTCATATCTGGAGTGTCGGAATTAACTAGTATCAAATCATTCAATTAGTGGTTAATTAATTGAACGCATTGAAATCATAACACAAACAAACACATGCAAAAAAATCTAATAGAAATAACTAAAATTAATCAATCCATATTCTCAAATTTTTGGCTACAATCAAACCCTACATAATAAATTTAGCTCATGATGTAATCTATGAAAAAAGCTAAAAATCAATTAAAAAGACTCATGGAAGAGAATAGAAAAACTATGATGTAGATCATCAATTTCTTCTCTTGTTCTTGAATTCTTGATGTTTTTTCCTCATTGTGTTCTTGAAAAATTGTGTTAAATTCTCCCTTGCCTCTTAAACCATTCTTCCATAGAATTAGGTCTTAAGGGTTATATTTATAGTCTTTTGAAGTTTTGGAAGGATTGGAATCGTGTTGGGCCAAGAAAAAAAATTCAAAAAAATAAAAATCAAAATCAAAACCATTTTTCTCCCCCAGCAACGCCTCGGCACCACAATCAGCGGTGCCCGTTTTGGATGGAAATTCAGCACTGCACGTCTTTCAGTATTTTTATCATAACATTTTCTCCCGATATCCGATTGAGCCGATTCAAGATGCGTTGAAAATATAACCCAGAAGGATACAACTTTATTTCAGATATAATTTTCCAATTCGAACGTTTTCTATGTCCAAAATGAGTCTCGATATGAGACTGGAAATCCTGAGCATAACTTTTTCGCTTGGAAATTGATGTGTGATCATACTTTAATCTCTTTGACTTCTTTCTTCATTCAATTGACTCCTAACACTCTCGAATCTTCATTGTGAGGTCCGACACAATTTTTGAGTATTTGCACTTTAATATCCGAACTTTAGATCTCTTATAATTTAGCCATCTTCATCAATTTTGCCAACTTTTACTTATTTTCTTCAATTTAATCAACATCAAAACACACGTTAAAATGATCTAGAACTCATAGAAATTAGTTAAATATCAAATTTAGATAATATCTAAAATATGAGTGAAACATACTCATCAAATAATATGTCTGAATTATTCACAAAAGTTTCTACATTCAAGAAAATAGTACACGAGATAAGAATGCGTTGATTCAAAAATCTTCGACGATTAATATCAGAGGTAGTATTTGTACTCTTTTTTTTCACTCAAATTTTATCTGCCAATAATTTAATGAGATAGCATTGTTTTCAATGCTCCAACAACAATTGTTTCCCGTTCCACTAAGTTTTTATCAATCCAGGTTTTTGACGATGCAAACATTAATGAATTTTCTAAGGAGGGATGTTATAGAGAGGCTCTGTTTGAGCCAAATTATTGTAGAATGAGAATATAATCGTTATTGGAGCCCACAAAAAAATAGAAAATCTGAATTTAAATGTTGATGTGATGGATAAGAGTCATATTTTCCATTTTAATGAGATATTAAGGTGGCTCAAACGGGGCCTATATACTAATTAAGTGAATGACTCTATTCCTGCCGCCCTTGTATGTTTGCAGCCACAATAATTTTATAATTCTCAAAATAAAAGACATATTCATCTATTAACTCTAAATTTATGTTAGACCATCGTTATTTCAAAACACTTTAATTTTCATATTCATTTTCAGCCATACATTTAAACAATAAAATATTTTATTAGTAAACCCAAATTCAAAACTTATCCCTATTTTTTAAACAACATTTTCAAAAAATCATTATTCAAAACTCTCAATTTTCTTTCAAAATAATGGTTATCAAACAGGCGAAATTGACTATTTTACTAATTTTCGTACTTCTCTTCTCTCCATAAAAGTGTCAAGACACGAATGCCCCTGTACATGATGAAAAGAGCACCAATAGAACAAGTCCTGTCCAGTGCAAGATCCACGTGTAAGGAAAAGAATGAAATGAAAAGGCAAAGAACCCGCTCTTCTCTTCTCTTTTTGAGAGTTATGCGCTTGTTGCTTGACCCTTGGTTTTCTCTCTCTTTCCCACAACACGCACATTTCCACTTTCTTCATTCCCATTATTATCATTATTCATTCTCCTCTTTCTTTTCCCCTCCAAATTCTATCCATCTATTGTATTTATGCCTGCAGATCGAATTGAAGGTGTACATTTTCTCCGATCCATGTACATTTTAATTTTACTAATGTTTTGCTTTAGATTTATAATGTCGATTTTTTCAGGCTCAATGGGTCTCTGTTGATCCTCGTTCTTCTCAATCCCACTATGACCAACCGGAATGTAGACTCTTCTCTAGTACGTTTTGATAATTGATTCACGATGATCGTTGATCGTAATAATTATACATTTTTGGACTTAATTTGTGTTTATGTTAGTTAATTTCTGTTTTTTATTTACTAGAATCCGATTGTTGTGTCTCAGGGGGAAGGTGGTGGTAATGTGCCGTCTCCACCTTCCGGGCAGCCAGGCCCTACCGTTCATGGAGGCAATAAGGTACTTTGTATTCAATTAGCCCATAAACAAATTATGAATTCTATTTTTGAAGGCTGTGGTTTCCGGGGCTTGAATGTTTTGCTATAATTGCTTTAGCATGCGTGCAGATATTATCAATAATAACTTGGATAATATTAGAGAATGTAGTGAGCAATATTTATAAGGTCGGAAAAGCGCACAATTAAATTCGCACAGTTTGACCTGTGTTTGAATGTGAACTATGAAATCATGTTAACTTGGGAACAAGTAAGGTTAACGTGTGGCATCTAACTACCCAAAGAAAATATTCTTCCTTCTCTGGCTTGGGGTTGTCTGTTTATATTGTGACTGTTTAAATTGAGTGAAACTAATGTGAGAGTGTTGAGTTTGTTCGGTAGTACAGAAAACATGGATACTAAGAGAAAAAGCATATACTTGAATTGGTTAACTGGCGCTCATCAAAAATTGTAGGAGAATCAATTTGAATTGGCTTGGCCATATTCAAAGCATGACGCTTGACCAATTAGGAACGGTGATGAGACTAGTATTAATGGTAAATGTAGAAAAATGGTTCACCTAAAATCAAATGAAAGTTAACCAAAATTATTAGAGTGGAAGAGGAAAATCCATATAGTAGACCTAATAACTTCCAAGCGAGGCTTAGTTGAATTGAATTGAAACCTGTGATTTTATTGTCTTATTTTTGTTTGGCCAAACTTTATTAAGATCCTAGAACTTAATATAATTGACACCAAATAGTTGGGGTAAAAATAATTTAATTGAATTTAGTTTTGGATGATAGTATAGAGATATGAGCTTAGACAACATAAAACTGGAACTTGATCTGGAAAATGTTGTAACTATGATTTTTGTCTTATGCATGGTTAACATTGTATGTTTTTCAAGACTAAGTTTACTACTCTGCATATAAATTTAAACTAGAGAGAGTAGTGCTGAATTTGCTGGCGTATAAATGTTACATAAAGAATCAATAGAGTTTTTATGGACCTTGCATAGAAAGATTATTCAATAATATAATCTACATCGACGTGCAGGTATATAAGAGTGGCCCTCTGTTTTTATCATCGAAAGGTTTGTTTTTCCACTTCATCTGGTTGTTTATTTTCCGAAATAGGAATACAAAAGGAATACTGTTAACACGTCTTTCCTTTCCTTCATACATATGTCTCTTGCTTGTTGAACTATTAGCCACTTGATAATTTTTCCTATAGAATGAATTGTCAAATCCTTCAAGCCATTGTGCTGGAATTCTAAGATGAATGAAAGTTCTCTCCTACTCTAAGATTTGAAACTGCTTCATTTCTTCTTTTTGTTTTTAAATTCAAGCGATATGATCTTTCTTTCCTTTTTAGATGAGTTGTAAATATGTTATAATTTTCTTTCGACAAAATAACAGTATTATAGAAGAATTACGGCACATTGTAAAAGAAAAGGAAGAACACGCTTTTCAGTATAAACAAATTCTTAAAAGAGAATGGAGCAAACTAAAAATTTCAATTGAACATATACATGAAAAAGTGGAGCATTATTCATAAAGATAGTATAGAATTTTGAGGGTCTACTCATGGTCTACAATAAGTCAAGTGTGGAAGGAAACACTTTCTGCTGTTATCCATTCTATTTAGTTTACATTCAAGCAAGAAGTACATGAATATCAATAGTGGCAGGATCTGTTCCATATAAGTGTTCAGACTCACTTCACTGCATCTTCAATATTTATTATGTAGGTTATATTTCTATTTATTTCCCAGCTATATTCTACAATATTTGTTCCTTGTGGTGGTTTGGGGCACCTACATGCTCTTCTTGAAAGATCTATTGATGGCCTCTATTAAGTACAAGTATGGAAAGAACTACCATATGTTTTGTCTATTATTTGCAGTTTCCAGCAAGCGGAATTTCGGTAGTTGAAACTATTTGCATTTTAATTATTCTATAGCCATATTTCCCCCTATGTGCAATGGTCAGTATAGAGGTCATGTAACTTTATATTTCCTAACTCTTTTTTACTTTTTGTTCCGGTCAGTGAATTGCATAATTGCATTCTTAGGATCCCAAACATTCTTAGGATGCCAAAACATTCTTAGTAGGGACATGCCTACACTTGCATGAAGACAACGGTTTTTCTTTAATATTATTACGTTTAGAAATTAGAAAATAATTGAACAGGCTGGGTGATGTAGAACCACAAGAATTATAGCTGAAGAAAACAGGGGAGGGAAAGAGGAAGAAGCCGAGAGGAAGAAGGGGAGGAGAAAACGTGATAATATCAAGCTCAATTTTTATTCAATCATTCAACTGCATAAACTGTAATGTAAAATTGTTTAAATAGCGAAAACCTAGGTACTTGACGGGTTTGGGCTAACCCACTAATACAAGCCCAATAATAATAAAATTAAAACATAAACTAAATAAGGTCCAATAACAATATGAGTAAGTGCTGATGACAATAAAATAAATCTCTAGGGTCCATGATGTCCGCATCACTGGGCTATTTTGAATTTTATTTTTCCCTCTTACTATTAGATTTTGCATAAAGTTGATATTTTGTTTGTTACATTTTGTTTCTTAAATGCTTTGTACGCTTAGTTTATCTAGTACATACAAATATATTCTAGTATCGATATCTTGTCCTATATTTTCAAGAATTTCCACATCTTATATACACATCCTTGTTTTGTCTTTGACACTATTGGTTTTCCTTATTTGACTTGTCATCTGACTTGAGATATATCCATGATATCCAGGTGTATCAATTTCAGTAAGATTTTTTTTAGGTTTTTTGTCTATTCTAAAAGTAGTTTCCGAATTTCAAGCCTCGTGTTTTACAGCTACCCTGATATCAACTTCCCTAGGGATGCTTCAGAAGGCTTTTACTGACAAGAAAAAAGGATGAAGGGTTCTTCCATTTATATGCAAATGGTTTCTGTAATATGTTCACAGAGTTATGTGTTCTGCGTCTTGCTTTCTGTGTTACAGTTGCGCCCTGTATCACACATGTTTTTGCATGGTTCTTCTTTTACACACTCATAATCTACTCTTGCATATTAAAATTTAGAATAACAATGTTTTCTGGCTGGACCTGAAAGTTCAACATGATTAAATTATCTTTCAGAAAATCTAGGGCATCTGTACATTTCATATTGTCTGTGATGTTATGTTTCATTGACTGATCAATCACTTAAAAAAAAAAATTCAGTATCATTTAGTGTTTCTCAAGTTTTTACCTGTGTGCAGGAATCGGATGGACATCATGGAAGAAAAGGTGGTTTATATTAACACGTACCTCGTTGGTCTTCTTTAGAAGTGATCCAGTAAGCTGAATTTTTAAATCTTTTGAAAAACTTCTTAGATCCTAATTTCAGCTATTTTTAGGAGATTATTACGAAATTTGCCAACATAGAGCCGTTCATATTCCTTACTCTTGTTGCTACTGTTTAAAAATGCACTGTGAGGTGCAATTTTTCATAGATTGTTTTATTTGTAGCTTGTATGACCTGTACCAGAGTTGACATTAGATTGTCAGATGGTCATATTATTGAATACCATGTATGCTTGAATAGATACTCAATGAGATCACTCATGGATGAAGTATGCAACCTCGAAATGTGTCAATTATTTTCTAGAAGCTATAATTCTCTCTCTCTTTTTATTGAATTGATATAATTTGCGGGAGCATTTCTGCTTTTCCTCTAATGAGCCATAGCTAATAGTTTTGTTACACATTTTAATGAAACTAACATGAAGCTTCATGGCAATCCTGAAAGTAGCTCAAAATGGGGCCAATTGGTTTAAATATCTCATGTTCATAAATGCTGGTTTACATTTTGAGTTTATGCAAAGATATGAATGTGAATTGTTTTCCCTGCTCTAGCAACACTTAATTCTCTTGCCGATACATCTTTTCTGTTTTAGAAGAGCTTTATAACATGCATGCTTCTTTTCATTGTATTAATTCATTTTCCCATTCTTCTTTGTTTTCTTTTTATCTTTTTTTTTCCCAGAGTGCTGTTCCGCAAAAGGGGAGCGAAGTAAATTTAACCCTTGGTGGTATTGATCTCAACAGTTCTGGAAGGTTGGTTTCAATTTGTATACTTCTCACAGATTTTAGTGTTTTCATTTGTGCATCGATTTGGCTGCCTGGCCACATTCCTACCACAGTAAATTTTCTGAATGTAAGGCTTGTCTTGTTGACTTTTTAATCCACTCCCAGTGTGGTAGTCAAAGAAGACAAGAAACTCTTGACCGTGCTCTTTCCTGATGGTCGTGATGGAAGAGCTTTCACACTCAAGGTGCAACTCTAGTGAGATTTTCTTGCGAGATTAAAGCTTTTAATTTTAAAGATCGTTGTGCTCTTGACTTCTCTTTATGTTTTCTGATGTTTAACTTTATCAAAAAATCCTCTTGCAAATTTTATCTTATTTCAATCTGCGTGTTTCCTGTTCCATTAAGCTATTGCCCAGTTGTTTTATTTTACATGCGATGTTCTTGTCGAAGAGAAACTTATTTTACTTGAGACCTTTGTCCATCAATTTGTCCTTGAGAAAGAAGACATAATTTGCACAAAGCCCTTTCTTCCATCAATGTCTCAATCTTTCTGAGAGAATGGATCAGGGATCTGGGACATCAGTTAGCTGTGAGCTTAACAGAACATCTATTGTGTGAGAACATTTTTAAATTGGCATTGTTAATGTGAAGAAAGTCTAATATCATGGTCAAAAGATTGGATTTGTTCATTTATTTGCTTATTCCGACTATCTAACATATATTGAGACTCTACATAATAAATTAAACTGAATTACACAACAGAAATGTATAAAATATAGGCAGAGTGTTTCGGGTTCTTTTGTTCTCTTTGTCATTATGTTCGGGAAGATAGAAGACTGTAAACTAGTTTTATTGGGCGTTAGTGTACAGTGCAAACTGGCCCAACCTAGCTTTTCTTTGGTAGTAAATCTATGAGGCATCCAAATTCTTGGCCAAATACACAACCATTTGTTATCCAATGGGAGATTTCTGAACGTGCATGTTCTGACACGAGCAGATAAAGTATTTAAATTATTTGAAGAAAACAGTAAGAGAAACTTGCCTTTTCAATTGATGTCTCTTTAGTGGCACACATAACACTGGAAAGCTAGGTAACTTTGGGTGAAGAAATTGGGAAGCTGAGTTAGCATTGAGCTTTTTACATTAAGTTAAATAATTATTACGGGCACTGGGGAAAGACAGATTTCTCTGTCAACCCTACTTTTATTTTGTATGGTTGTCATCATCCTCATCCTCATGTCACTGTCCTGCCGGATAAAGCTAGGTCTCTTTCTGTTGTTATGTGTTGAGGTTTGTTTACCACAGGCAGAAACACTGGAGGATTTACAAGAGTGGAAGGCTGCACTTGAGGAAGCCCTGTCGAATGCACCTAGTGCTGCTCTTGTTATGGGGCAAAATGGTATATTCAGGAACGATCAGTCCAATGCAGCTGATGCTTCTTTAGAACAGGGTAAGGTTTGCTTCTAATTTCTTCATGTATGAAGTATCAGTATACTTCCATCACAGCTCTGAAATTCAAGTACTTGGTGGCTATCTTATGTAATCTAGATGCTGTATGTTGTAGTTTAAATAACTTCCGAATCTACTTTAAATGACAAAGGGACACAATTTCCATGTTTGCTTTTGCTGTTTTTATGTTTGGTGTCCTTTATTTCTTAACAAGCTTAAAATTCATGGACTTAGGAGTGTGATAATGCCAAAATCTGGTTTTGCTCTAGCTTATGCAATGCCAGAATCCTCTGGTATGAGTGAGCTTGTTTGATTGAACAAGTGAAAATTATGCATAGTTACAGAGTGCCCTGTTAACTGTGTGCCAGTGTAACATTTAACTGATATGGTAGTTATGAGAAGTTATGAAATTACTTCATGTCTTGGAATTGCAGACGCTTTTCCTTCTTTTATCTTCACATTTTATTTGGGAGTTTGTTCTGTTCCATTTCTATTTGTTGTCTTTGTCTTGAAATTAATTTCAATTCATCCTGGTCTTATATTTCAGTGAAAGATAGACAACCAGTGAAATCCTTGGTCATTGGCCGACCAATTTTACTTGCTTTGGAAGATATAGATGGAACTCCATCCTTTTTGGAGAAAGCTCTTAGGTTTGTTGAAGCCCATGGTGAGCTTCTGGTTCTATTTCATTAATGATGTCACTGGTGATTAACATTTATTACTATTTTTCAGAGTAATACTATTTGTCATCATTGATGCTAAGCACAAGTCTAGGTGGCAACACATGATAAATCCAATTAAATGAATCTCATAACAACACATTTAATTAGACTTATAATTTAGTGTCACCTACGTGCCACATAGACTAGTGCTAAATAGCATTATTCTAGATTGTATCACGTCAAGATGCTTATTCTTAATGTGCTTCTTACATGCACCCTTCCTCATGGTGAAAGAAGTCGTAAATTTATTTAAGGATACGGCCTATCATTGAAAACACACAACAATTTTATCTCATATATAATCTGATGCTACATTAGGTTTCAAGAATGTAGGAGGGGTGCTAAAGTGAAAAAGTTTCTCACAATTACAAATAACAGGGCATTATTCTAAACCAATTTTCAATCTGTAATATTGGATCGGTCATGATTGTTATTGGAATCTCCTTAGTTAATTTTTTCCCCTCTTGAGATGTTTTGATAATGAGACATGAAGCTTTTATTGAATATATACCACGTAAGATGATTCTGAATATATGTGATAGCATTTCTACTTCAAATTTTTATTTCGTTGTACAATCTGACATCTAAAAATCATAGTTTCTTTCTGATTTATGATACGACTTAATTTTTCTTAGACATTACAGTGATGGTGTTATAGAGGAGGGACAGCACATGAAAGGAAAAAATAACTGCAAACACCAAGGTCATCTAATAACAAAATATTCACTTAGCCTTTATAATCGAGTATGCTTTAACCTCCCATCTATTATAATCAAAAAATTACACATCATAATATCCCCTCCTTTGAATAAGTTCCCTTTTACTATCTTTTACTTTGCTGTAGCCATAGTTGATAGAGCTTTAAAATCCTGCTAAAATATTTAAATTCCAGGTCATTGAGTGGGCATCTTTTAGGTGATGATATTTATAGAAGTGGGAAGAATTATAAAACAGACAATCTATTTTCTTCTTCATTAAAGTGAAATTCTAGAATCCATTCATTGGACAAAATAAGAAACATACTGTTTGTCTGTTGGTTTCTTAGTTTTTTCTTTCATTTGTGCATATGCATGGAAAGTCAATAAGCAGGCCCATTTCTATTTTCATGTAGAAGAAATAGATTATCTCGTTGCCGCTTGTCACCTTCTTAAGACCACATGTGATTTCTTCTAAGACCAAATGTGATTTTCTTCTAAATGCATGAAGGTGAGGGAAATCAATTCTCCCAACCTCCATTTTATCTAGTTTAATGAAACTTAAAGATATGAGTTAGATAATAAAACAGATGTCCCCTAAACATGCTGACATCTTTGCATATTATCAATGTTTAAAAATGCATAATTGGGCGTCCAGGCATTTTTCCTTCAAGAGGCTTCATAAGCCTTTTAAGGCATAAACCTCACAGTAAAATAAATGCCAAGAAATTATTAAAATGTAATATAAGCATATAAAAAATCTTCAAAACTCATAATAAAACAATTTAAAATTTGCAAACAGAAAAAAAAAAAAAAAAAAAAAAAAAAAATATAAAAAAAAATTTATTTA
>CAIGRF010129625.1:0-13334 GCA_903798235.1 Fraxinus ornus | reverse complement strand
ATAGTTAATACCTGATTTATGATAATCAAATTTTAAAAGCATGGTTTTTGGTAATTTTCCCAAGCGAAAAAGCTTGATATTTCCACCGTTATCGTCATAACAATTTCTGCCATTGTCAATAAACTGGTGGGGCTATAGGATAAAGGGTGGGGAAAGTTGTGCACCTGCTATTTTTAAGGCAATTTGGACAAACAATCGATAAATATCAAGTAATTTCCAACTAATTGTAAATTACAGATTTAATGTTATCCGAATTGCTGGCTTGGTTAAAGATTTCATTCAACAATGCAAAAAAGAACACCCATGAGGCAAAAATTAAGTACTTCAGGCATTTAAGTGATGTGTGAATATCATCAACAAACAGTTACCCATGTACAAAAAGGTTCAATCCCATGTCCCGAGCCCCGAAGAATTACTGTACAGAGTATATATACAGAGTAGAATATGATGCCATCACCATTTGGAATCAACAGCTGCCCTGGCTTTCATGGCAGGGTTGCTGATTCTCAGACTTGAAAATAGCCAGTGTTTGAGACTCTGAAAAACTCTGCCGGTTTTTAAGGATCTCAATGTAATTCTTAATTCTAAATCGGTCAGAGTTTGTTAGAGAAAACGGAGGATTCAGAATGAGGGATGGTGCTTCGACCAGAAGAAATACTAATAAGCACACTGCTTTTGAATAAAATATCACGGCATTTTTTGTATCACCCATATACTCGTTCACCTGCATTTTAGAAAATGGTTATAAACACATCTTTGACATTATCTATGAAATAAAAACACAGTAACTTGACTCTAAATATTTCATGAAGTATGGTCAAGAGTAGAGCCATGGTGACGGGAACTCCCAGGCATGATTATGCTTGAATCCCATAATTACTCCAACATGGAACTCCTCATCTGTATTTTTTTTTTCTTGTGCTCTCTTCTTCAATAACTATGCTACAACATATTCTTTACTGATGTAATTCTGAAGGATCCAATTCTCGTAAACTTTTACATTACGAATACAAATTTATTTAGAAGCACTTTTAGAAACAAAAATTACATTTTTCTAAGATGGCTTCAATGTGTTAAGAGCTATAACTTCACAAGCATCAATGATAGATGTAAAACACAACAATGAAATTCAGCAATTGAGCACCTGTATTCCATGATTCATAGAATTCCCGAGTTCCAAAGGAATTCTCACTTGTTATACCTACCAAACCAGTGTACCTGAAGTCTACACAAAACAATATTTCTTTTGATTTATTTCCTAATTTTCTTTACCTAACAGACACAAGTCACACAACATTCCCTCCTTCACCTCATCAGTATCCTGGATCCAGTACAGCCTATCAAGACAACTAGAACTTGACAGTAAGCAAATGTCAAAATCAGATAGTTTTTATCCTGTATAAATTATTTATTTTTGATAAGAAAAAACCCCAGATTCTTAGTTCCAAGTGAGGTAGCTTCTTCCGATTTAGCACATACTCGAACAAACTGAAGTCATAAATTGTTGCATGAAACAAAATTTCCAAGATTGGACTGTAAAACTGATGTGATCATTCGTAAAAAAATGTCATACCACAATAATTAGTTAAGAGTTTTTATATTTTTTATTGCAACAAATTAATTAAATTATCTGTCTAATATTACTGTGAAAATACGCATTTAAATATCTATATAGGTGCATTGGCAACATTATGAATTGCAATTCAATTGAACACTCTCACAGTGAGCAAGCAGGTTACACCGTTACAGCCACTTCATTGGCTGCCAGAAGATGACTTTTTGATCATATTCTGAAGTTTAAGTCCAACCAGTATTCCAAAAACAAATATTTTTTCAAAACTCATTTTTAACCACACATTCTCTTGTAAAATAATTTTACACGTAAACCCAAATTTTTTCCTCATTTTTTAACCACTCATTCTCCAAAAAATCACTATTCAATAATACATTTTAACCCAAAAATGGGTCTCAAACAGTGGCTAAATGTTAAGTCATTCAACAACATGGTACTTTCATGCCATTAATGATTTACTCCGTTTATTATGAAATTTAATCAACTGCAATTACTACCAGATAAGATTAAGCACCTAAGGTTCCTGAACCTTTGAAGGTTGTGACTGGGGGGTCACAAAACTTTGATTTCTAGTAACCGGTTCCCAAATCTTACAAACGTCTGCACCTGAGTCCTTTGTGACGAAAATCATTAGTTTGACAGTTAAAAAATCAACTTTCGAGTAAAATGACCATCTTACTCATAGTTTGATTTAAAACAAATAAATAAAGAAAATAAAAAAACAAAACAAAACAAAACAACGAAAAAATAAAATTTGAAACACCCCCACCACCACCCCTACAACACACACGACAGCCCTTTCCCATGTAACCAGGGGGAAATCCCCCTGGTTTCTCCAGTCTGCCGGCGGCAATTCCACTAGGTCACAGCAAAATCGGAGAGACTAATACGTAGGTTACGGTTCATATGCTAATTTTATCAAATCCCAACATATTCTTCAGTATTATATATACATACAGTTTCTTACACTGTTCATTTTGTGTGTGCGTGTGATGTAAGTATAGGTGACTCGCATTGGCAACGGTAAAGCTTAAAAAATGAAAATGCAAAGCCAGCTCATTACTCCTAATTTCACCACTTACTCGCATAGTTACGCGCTGAGTAATTGATTCATTCACATTTTATGATCTTTTCCCTCTTTCTCACGATTCTTCAGTTTCTTATTTCTCTCTCTAGAAATCTGCCCACTACTCTTCTCTTTGTTAGGATCCCATTTAAACCCACCTCCCTTTGCAAAAAAAGTAAGCCTGAAAATGCTAACGAACCAGTGTTTCTTGGCTGTTTATCAAAATATCAGGCAGCAGTTAACAATCCCAAAAATTTTGTTTATACACAGAAAATCTTTTCTTTTTTCCAAGAAAATATGGCTGAGAACTGTTGTTCATCAAATCCGCATCGCTTGAAGAAATAATTAAAAAGAAATTAGAACAGGAGGAAAATGAAGAAAAATTAGAGAGATAAAATACAAAACTGATTGATTTGTCACCCAACTTGAAAGGGGAACGGATGGATGGATGGGTTGGGGTGGGGTGGGGTGGAATGTTTTAATTTTAATTTTTCTTTTTCTTTATATCTTTATTGTTTTTGTTTTTAATTTTTTTAAGCTCCTGTTTGATTCCCTTTAATTTTTTCTCATACTCATTTTCAACCACATTCACACGATAAAATATTCTACACGCAAACCCAAAAGTTTTCCCTATTTTTTAACCACACATTCTTCAAAAAATACTATTCAAAACTATGTTTTTTAAATTTTAAGGCCACCAAACAGGGGCTAAATCAAACTAATGGTAAGATGGTCATTTTACTCAAAACTTGACATTTTAACGATCAAATTGACGGTTTCCGTCACAAAAGGAGGCGTAGCAGACGTTGGAAAGGTTTGGGACTTTGGGTGCTAGAAATCAAAGGTTTGGGACTCATCATCACAACCTTCATTCAGGAATTGTGCTATTTACCATAAAAAGTACTTACAGCTCCATGTCTGCCGAAAGCAAGAGCAGATTGGTATATCAGCTCCATTGAATCTGGCATTTCCCTATTTCCTGAAATCAAGACAAGAAAACTGGCATAAATGTCTCCAGACCAGTAAAACTGCCAAACCAATGTAGACTACAAAAAGAAACGGTGTACTCTTAGCCTGGGTCAAAGAGCCACCCACCCAGAGGTCCCTGACTGAAAATTACATTTTGATGACTTGTTATTACTTTCAAATCCTAGCTCATAGTTTCTCAAAATCAGCAAAAAAAAAAATTGTTGCGCTTGACCTTTTCTTTTTTCATATATATATTATAGCATCCTTATATGAGGGAGGGTTAACCATTTTTGGTTTATCAATATTACCACAGACAACAACTAAATCGAGTACCCAAAAAAAAATAAAAAGGTAGGACCAGATTTACTGCCTACCGATGATGAGGGAAAAACGGATATTTGAAAACAAATGGCAATGGATAAAAAGGTAAGAAAATATCATTGGACGACCTCCATCAACAATACTATTTTGACAAAATAATAGAACATAAAACAAGGTCTTCAACGCCGATTATCAAAAATCAAGACATCATATCCATACCAGGCTCTATAACTCTAGAAAGTTCCTCAGCATTCCCAACTTCAAGAAGAAATGCTCTCTCAATTTGAGAACAAATATCCGGCGGCCCCTGAGAGTTAGCAGAATCAAGACGCTCCTGAACATCAGGACCATGTTGCACCTTAGAAAGCTCCCTCAATTTTGTAGTCTCTTGGGTTGGACTTCCTTCAGTAGTTGATGCCATTAGAGAATGACAAAAATCCAATGCTTGCTTCCATATAGCAAGAATCACAAGCTGAATCGAGAATGCTTCCAATTGCTTACCTGTCTCCGACTATCAAACAGCAATGAAATGATTAGAATATTTTTCAGTTGATAATCTAAACATAGAAACATCATAGCATAGTGATAGAACACGAAGGTGAAATGGGAAGATCAAACCTAGTTCACAATAAATAGGGTGTAGGGAGTTCATTTAACTCATCCAAAAATGAAGGGTAAAACTCGAATGTTAGGCAATCTATTGTAATTCATTCCTTTATTGCACTGTAATTCAGTTCCTTTATTCATTCTATACATACACAAATATACCAAAAATATAGTTTCTGATCTTAAATTTCTTGTGCAAATCAACCGGAATTCAATAATTGCTTCAGGTATCTATCACATAGAAATTCGAAGCACATGGAAAGGTCAACCAAGAAGAAGAGCCTCAAAATATTATTAACCAGAATCTAGTCACATGAAATCACGAAACATTCATTTATCACAGTATGAACACAGTCCACAAATTATGATTTAATCCTAAACCTTTTTCTTTATTTGCTGGTATATGGAATATGCTGAAAAGAAGACCAACCGAACCAAGACAAAGCAAGATCTGATAACCCCTCAATCATGTGCAGGCTACCCAAAAAATTTTAGAAAATGGGATTTTCTCCAAGCAAGATGTGCTTAGTTTGTCAATCTTAAAACACATTATCCTACAATAAAGAATGTAATTGTCTTCAAAGTAGTTCCTATCTAATCCCTTCCCTATCAAGACAACTTGTAGGTTGGATCAGGGGTGAGGGAGAATTATCCTTCAGTCACTTTTTTTGGATTCATGAACCACGAGTTTGTTTCCCACTTTCTAGCGATTCTACTTTTAGTAACGCCTACCAGGTTAACCCATCAAATGAGTAGCTTCAACATATCACTTGATTGTGTTTTCCCTCTAGTTTTCATGCAATAAACAATGAAACATTGATCTAGGGTTAGTGATTTGATTGCACCAATGTAATTGATAATTCAAGGTATCGGCTGAGTTGGTCCTTGCACATCAGTAGAAGATATCAATGACGAATTGTTCACTCATAGCTGAGCTTTTAGATGAGGTCATCACTCAACAAGGCTAACAGACATAGGTATTGGATCAAGTTTCCCTGACAAGTACTATGGTTACTGCACAAGCTTGGTTATGGGGGGAAAGACATATTCTGTCCTGTGTGTGAGGTGGCGTGTCTGAGACGTAAGTAAAAGTCATCAAAAGGTTTATGTACAAGAACAGACTGATTTTTGAGATGACCTGAAAGCTTATCACATGCAAAAGAGATAAAAATAAAACTAATAAAGACAGATTAAAAATGATATTGGCCAAAGTTTGGAAAGCAGAGCTGTAGCAAAGCGCAAGCCTGTAGAATTACTGAAGTAAAATCAGAGTAGACTAGTACTACTTTGGAAGGGCTGTATAAATCCAAGAAACTTGAGGTACAAAGTGCTTACTAGATAAATTACAACATGTAAGACTACACGAAATCATGGAAATCAAGTTTCTGTCCATGAGAGGTGCACCTTTCGCTCGTTAAAAACAGGTAATCTACATTTCCATAAAAGGATGCACCGTAAGTTACCTTCTCATTCACCAACTCAGTGATAGCAGATGCACAACACTGCAATGACTTGATCCTAGTCATGCAATCAGTTGATGGTTGCTCTAAAGTGTCTTCTACATCCATTGGTCCTTGTGAAGTCCCGGGAACAGAGCTGTGACTTTCCAGGCTCCCAATGAAATCCACTCTACCAGTTTCTGCACCACTTATTGGCAGTTGGGCAGTGGGAGTGGGAATTGTGTTTCCAAAGTTATGTGGCGGGCTAGATTTAGATGGCAAATAATTTGGCTTAGAAGCATGCACTGAAGATGATGAATCCATTGGAGGACTAGACACGATGACATAATCATGTTCAATTGACTCCAGTGAATCTACAACTAAAGAGTCAATGCAAATAAGATGAAAAAGAAAATCGTTCAGCAATAACAACTTTAGATATAGGCACTCTATCATTAAAATTAATTTAAAATATTAGAAAAAGCACCTGTTGAACTATTATGTACTGATGCTAGGTCGTTGGTTTTAAGATTCTCATTCAAATTTCCTTCTGAAAGTTGCTGGCCACCAAGAATAAAGCCAGTAATTTCTGGTATATGGGGCGCTTTACTATACTTGGAAATAAGTTGCAAATTGTTTGACATAGTAGAAACTTCCCTCCTATCAACTTTTGTATCCAGAGAAAATCCATACATAGATCTCATCGGTGACCTCCTTGAGGAAGATGGGCTCTCATCGGGACTGCTGGTATCATCATCTAGATTGAAATGTAAGCAATCTTCTTGTGCAGTTTCTACTGTGTTCCTTCCAGAGACAGGAAAACCATCTATCAGTCTTTGCAATTGTTTATTCCTGCATACCACAGAGAAGTTCATCTTTCTGACTGGAGAGAGAATTCTTGTGTAATTAGATTCAAACGAATATGTGTATCAACGCCTCATTCACCTGAATGATTCTCTTGGCTGCAACTGAGAAAGATATGGGTGGTTGAAAAATTCTTCAAATGTCAACCGCTCCACTGTGTAGCATTGAAAAACAAAAAATGTAAGCAAACTCAAACTTGGATAAAATTAATAGTATTGTTAAATAATGGAAACTAAAACAGATTATTTGAATAAAAGCCTTCAGATTAGTCCATGATGTTGATCTATAAGAATCAGAAGCGAAAATCTGTGGCGACACAGTGCCAGATAAATGCATCACAGCATATTCCCATTACTAAAATAGTTATTCCCTAATAATGACTTTCCTACAAACGACGTAGTTAAGAAGTTAACAGGTCACATAACAAATTTATTTGAACAAAAAAGTTATACTGAAATTCTTGCCAGTCCCATTGGGTAACTTAGGGTCCAAATAATGAAAGAAAAGAACGCTTATTTGAGGTTATAGGCCCCAAAACGTTAATGGTATGTAATGTTTTGTTTTTAGGATGTCTCTGGAGTGAAATGCAATAATAACGTAATCATATTTTCACTTAATTAACTAGTAGAAGAAAAAAATATACATTCAACCATCAAACATATTCCAATATGCTTTGACCAAATTAAAACTACTCGTGGACTTTGGTTGTGATGACATTACACTCCACACAAAGATGCAAAGGCATGGAATACCTGGATTGCGGCGCAACAATTTTCTACACAAATCTATGCAGTGAGGATTCAAATCCTTTGCATCTATTGGAAACTGCAATTCAGTTGATTTTAAAATGTTCTGAAGCAGCTGCAAAGAGTATAAAAGGATTGGATTTAGGCAGTGAAGAATATTTTTCACAGGAAAACTCTGAAGTCTGTTGTACTTGCACAAAAAGATTAAGTTGATCACACCTGTATCTGATTGCTTCCTGTAAATGGGGTTTTTCCGGTGACAAGTTGAAATAGAATGGCACCAACACTCCATAGATCTGCCTGTGTTCTCAGGTCAGAGATAATAGGGGAATAAGCAGATGGATAACTGCTTAAATATGTAAAAATAGAATCTCACCTTCGCATCATACTTCTGGAGTTGCATTATCTCAGGAGCCATGTACAGTGGTGAGCCACATAAGGTTTCTGCAAGGTCTTCATGTAGAGATCTGTCAAACAAAAAAGGAACTTCTGAACTGCAAACTTCAAGTCAATAGTTAATGTATAATCAAGTAAGAATATAAAACAACTGGAGGATGGAGGAAAAGCTCGAGCACCCTTGTTAAAATAGCACAAAAAGGGAAGAAGAGAGTGAGCTAGAAAGGGGGAATGTTAGATATGATAAACATTGAGGATATCTCCTAATGAAAAACCAAAAGTGCTATAAATCTAAGAAGATTATAGTCCTCATTATTCACTAGCTTGAATAAAGGGGCGTGCATGCTTCAGGCTCCATCCTGGTTAATTAATGCATCATGAGCAGAGTGTCCGACCAAGCCCAAGACTAAGGGCAATATACTTCTTAGTTAAATAGATAGGATAATCACGAAGCCAATTATATCATAGGACCTCTTGAAATCGTGGTCATGCTCATGAATTCATAAAATCTGCATAACCAAAGACAAGTCAACTAAAATGAAAGAAAGTTATAATGATGTTATTTAGATAGCTGAGAGAACTAATCTGTATCAATAGGGTCCCTTATCCTATTATTAGAAGATGGACAGGAACCACGAGCAGTTAAAAGTTATAAATAGTCCACAAATTGCAGATGGTAGTACAGATGTCCTTGCGCACACACAAAAACAAAACATATGTAGAATACCATTATAATAGAACTTACACACAAATTGCATGTGCCTACTACTGTCTAGAACTATTTCGGAATATGGATGATGAGCCAGAAAACATTATGTCAAACTCAAATATTTACCTTGCAAATCCAAAATCAGCAATCTTCAGAACGGGGTTGTCATCGTTAGTGGATAGGAGGAGATTCTGTTCCAGGTATGAGATACATACAAATAGAATATGTCAATAATGTCCATTTACACAAAAAAGAATAATCATTACATCCTGAATTCAATATGAAACATTGCATCATTCCTTCAGGCTTTCAGAATATAACTCGCATGAAAAAGATACTTGTAAAACTTTCACTCATCATAAGAAATGAAAGAAGAATTGATAAACGATGTAATCTGGCTAAAGACATTAAAGATCCTACATAATTAGTTCAAATACCACCACTGTACGAAAATTTAAACTTAATATTAGCTACAGCTCACCAGAAAAAGGATGAAGTTGCTTTGCAGCATTTTACAAAAATAAGGAAAAGACAGAGATTTCACAGAAAATAAATTCGCTACACTTTAGAGTGACAGTGCCAACTTAAACCAAATCAATAAGCAAAATACTCCTTCATGGCGTTCACTTGAAGGACATAGTCCACACTCCACAGTTATCATACAAGAAATAAAAATCTTCGAACCTTGAAAAGAACTGATAGGTCTCAAGGTTACTTAGGGGGAGGGTAGTATGGGTATTTTTAAAATAATTGTTACCAAAACATAAAAAGGGGGTAAGGTGCTCATTTCATTTAGCCAGAATTTTGGTATTTGGTGAGAGAAAGCCAAACTCTCGAAAGTTTGGCATGGCTTGTACTTTCTTTACTGCTTTTGTTCAATTTAGTATTCACAAATATAGCTACAAACATATAAATATCATGTATAAAACTTCCATTCCATTCATTGGTGTTTCAATGTTCAATATATGGACACAAATTACAACACAGATGAGGATCTTATCAAGAACCTCTTGTGAAACTTAACTCATATATATACATATGTGCATATGTGTGTGTGTGTGAGGGAGAGAGAGATTTCTCAGCTAGAAGTAAGTCTAACAAATGTTGCGGATAGTGATTAAAACAAAGTGATGATGGTCTGATGTTGCTACAAGATAATACGAATTAGCATCATGTTTAAAACAAATTCCTCATAGAACTATTGTTCTAAACAAATTCCTCACAGCGCTCTTGCTATAACACAAATTCCACACCTGGGCAATGAAAACGACATAAGCCTGACAAATGCTGTCACAAAGACAAACAAGACATTATACAATGTCTACTAGAAAATAAAAATAAGCCTTATAATCCTTGTAATTATTCTATCACTATTTTTACCCCAATGATAATTTTGCAATCTCTGTCCTGTTGTTTCTACCAAATATCTAGACCACCTTTCGTCTATTAACTGACATTCACTAACATATCAATGCCACAAGTAGGAACATTGTTTAATAAAGTTGTTTGAGGAGTGCACATTGAGTCCTGCCTCATGTGAGGCTTTCAATTTAGCGCCTCAAAGTTTATTCCCTAAGTGCCATTGATAAGGTACAACTCTTGATTTATTGATGCTTGCACTTCGACTTACTAAGATTTAAAACTCAAGGCTAAGTCTAATGGTGAATAGGTGTTTGACAGTTTGTCTTGCCTTTTACAGACCTCAGCTTTTTGGGATATTTTGTAATAACCCATAACGTTTACAAGTTTTGTGTTTTCTTCTTTTACCTTTACATAGAAGGAAAAGGGGAGAAGAAGACACCATGGAAGTGGAGATGAAGAAACTCATAATTAATGAGGATCAGAGACTCAAGTATGTTGATGATTTCCTTAAAGATCTTTAAGTAGTGATGATTTAAGAGACTTCTAAACTGTTTCTACTAATAATGAATTACAATTTTGGTTACTAATTTAAGAACTCTACTAATCTATTTTATGTTTATTTGCAAATTAGTCTCTTAACATTGTGAATTTGTTTCATTGAGGATTTTTAAAATGGTTTATGTTTTATTATGAGCATATTTTAGTACTTTCGATTATTTGGAATTATCTAAATCTGTTGAATAATCTTGGGGCTTATGCCTCAAAACTCCTCGAGGCTTGCACATTACCTCACAAAGTTAAAATTCAACGGTACCAGATTGAGCATTTTAAATATTACATATGAAAAGCATATTTTTTATAAATTTACTGCAGAAAAACATTGATGCACAACAAAACTCCAAACATGCCCAACTGGAGGGGCGTGGCATTGTCCAATACCGTAGTTTGCAAAAAGATATTAGGAAATATAACTATAAGGGTAGGAAACAAGGGAAATCATTTTGTCAGCCATGATCAGGGCAAAGATTTGAATAGTTTAGAGGTGGAGATGGAAAACGACGAATTTATAAGAGAAGGTCCTGCTCATATGATGACCTCCATCAACTATAAAGTTTGTTTATCCTATCATTCTANTAGAATTGAAAAATGAATATAGACTATGTGGTAGTCTAGTAGATAGATTGTAGAATCAAGATTAGAATGTAAAATATAGAAGAGATTAGAGAGTGAGATTTGTGTGAAAAAAGGGGGAATGAAATGGGTATTTACGGGGAAAAAAATTGGGGGGGGGGGGGGGGGGGGGAATAGCAGCTAAAACAATGACACCTTCAGAATATACATTGATGGTTCATCTACAGAGAGAATCAGAGAAATAAATATACGCAGAGGATGGCTTAAATTTCCATCACATCTAACTAAACCGTCTAGGTTGAAACTCCTAGCCATACTTTATTGATAACAATGATCAAAATTATGCAAAATAAAGTATACGTTTAGATTTTAATCCAGACCTGAGGCTTTAAATCTCGATGTATAACGTTGTTTTGACGGAGAATTTTCAGGCCTGCCACTGTAGCAGGGAGCTTTTAGACTTCAACATGTGCGTTAATCTAGAAGTGAAACAAAAAGAAAGAATCATAAAGGTATAAAAACTACCTAGTTGCTGCATAAAGTGCTTTACAGTTGCTTCAGGTAACTTTCCTTGGTGCCGTCGAATATACTCTGAAAGGTCACCCCCTTTGCAGTACTCCAAAATGATGTACAAATTTCCAGATTCCTAATACCATGCACAACAATAATTGAAATGAAACAAAAGGAAGGGAGCGTGGCAAAGCATTCGTCATGATGTATTACTTCACTCCTGTTGGATTATTGAACAAAATAACTTCGTTGATATACACCAAATATGCCAAAAGGTATACAGCCATCTTAGGTGTTTAAGAAAGCCAACAATCCTGAAAAAATGTGATTGGTTCAAAGGAGTAGCTCAAAAATGCTACATTCAAATAACTTATGTGCCTTGGTCTTTTTTTATTTTAAAAAAGTAGAGTTCATTAAAAGGTGCTCGGAGGGAAGAATCCATTTGAATATACGAAATTACACTCAAACTAGAAAAGTGTGTACCAGCTTACCTAAAAGCTTGAAAACTATGTAGCCTAAATAATAAAGACCACAGCATAATTGAAAACAAGAAACATCAATTCTTGGACATCTACGAAAATCCCCTTCTTGCTTAGATCCTTTCCTTTCCTGGGATTGAATTTCTATCCAAAAAAAAAAATCACGGTGCATATAAGCATTTTGAATTTACTGTTTTAATTTTCATTCCTGTATAGTACTTTCCCATTCTTTTTGTCACTACTGCAATACTGCCTCTCCATCCATGAAAGCAATCAATCCACAGTCTGAAGCTAAAGTGGAAAGAAACTACTAAATGAACTTCTATTAAATTGCCATAGACAATAACTAAATTCATAATTCCATGACCTCCTATTCACCTCGAAACAAACTAAATTTTCTACTTCAAGCTTATAGTATTCCCCAAAGTCACAAATCGTGTTAAAAAAAAAAAAAAAGGGAAAGATGAAAAATCGTAAATCAATAGCATATGCACAGGACAAGAAGTTTCACATTCCAATAAAGTCATACAGCACATTATGAGGAATAACCTACTAATATCATACTCTTATCTTTAAGGGAAAAAAAAAAACAAAAAATAGAAGGTAATAGCAACACGGACCTCGATCATGTCTAGCAAGCGAACGATGTTAGGATGATTGATTTTCTGGAGGATGAATATCTCAGACTTGAGACTTTCTTTGAGTTTGGAATTCAATCGAGCGGTAACGATCTCCTTGATCGCCACCTCAGTGCCGTGGATGCGGTGGCGCCCGTTCCACACGGTCGAGAATGAACCGGACCCTATTCGGTTCACCACCACGTAATCCCCCACCAGATAATACCTCCCTCCACCCCCACCGCCGCTCCTAATCGACTGAGCCATAAAATATCAATATCCACAATCCTCAGTATCAGCTCAAAACAAAAAGGGATTTTTCGGATTATTGGGTTTAATTTATTAGCGGCGAAGGGAGACTAATGGAGGAAGGAGATTTTAGATTGGAATTTTGATTAATAAAGTTACGATGATGGCGATTAAATGATTTTCAATTTAATGGTTTTTAAAGAGCAATTGGGGTTGCGGAGTGAGTTGTGTCTGCTTCAGCTGGACGCTTGTGTGCCGTGTGCGTCCTACTCTTTAAATATTATTATTCTTTTTTTT
>CAIGRF010129567.1:0-18799 GCA_903798235.1 Fraxinus ornus | reverse complement strand
CGCCAATGCGGATGTCTCGGAATGATTTTCGGCCCCCATGGTGAGTTGTCTCTGTTCCTCCCTACGAACAGTCGAGAACACCTCTTCCAAGCTTGGAAGGGGTGTAGTGGCCAAAATACGACTATGCACTTGATCCAAGTCATGATCTAGTCCCGCCAAAAACACATAAATCCTATCTTCAGCACACCTTTTTTTTAACGCATCAACATCCACGGCACACTTCATAGGATTGGGTCTGCGATAGTCAAGCTCCAAGAAAATGGAATTCATTTCAATGCAGTACATGACAAGAGGCCGCCCTTCTTGTCGAGCTGAAAGGATTTTTTCATAAGTTCATACACTTGTGACGAATCCGAGACATCAAGATAACTTCTCTTAACTGCATCCCACACATCTTTGGCAGTATCAAACTGAACAAAGTAGGCCACAAGAGCATCTGTCATAGAATTGATAAGCCAAAACTTAACGGTAGCATCATCTGCCACCCATTCACCATAGCTACTATCACTCTCTTTCGGTACAACTAGTTCACCGAAAATGTGGGCTCTTTTCTTCCGGCCAGTAATGTGCATTTCTAGTAATTTAGACCATACACGATAGTTAGTGCCATCTAACTTAATGTGAATCGGAGATGATGTCTCGTGAATTAATGATGTAATCACTTTGTTATCGGCCATTATTTCAAGAATAGATTGCGAAAGAGATTTGATAGTAGCTTGAGAGCCCAGAAAACACCAAATGCAGACAAGTCAAATTCAGACTTCAGTGAACCCAGAAAAACTTCAAAAAACAGGGAAAAGAAAAAAAAACTTCTAACCCAATGTAACAAGGCAACCCTTCACAAAATTCCAAGAAATCGGAAGCAAGAGGCAGAAGAATCGGAATAGACCCAATTACAACTAAAAAAACCTAGCCTGAAAGAGCTTACTCTCCTTCTGCAATGGCGCTCAGGGAGAACGCAAAAGGAGCTGCCGAAACAGCCGGCAGCTGAAGCAAGATGCCGGAACGGAGCTGAAGCAAGAGGCCGAAACAGCCGGCAGCTGAAGCAAGAGGCCGAAATGGCCGGCAGCTGAGGCAGAAGAAATCGGCAGCAGAAGCAGGAGGTCGCGAACAGGGCAGTCGCGGATTCCTTAGGTGTCGCCGGCTGTCGTCAGCGCCTGGGTAACTGGCAGCGACGTCGCCGGCAGCCGATAGCTAGGGTTCCGTCCTGTTGCTCTGATACCAAGTCGCGAGATGTTGAGAGGAAAGCTTGTGTCTTTTATTAATGTTTACAAAGTAATATACAAGAATTGAAAAAGGAAAGATTACATCTTAGTCCCTAATAATTACAAAGACTACAAGTTGGTATACATATATAAATATTTCAACTATATTGATAGTGTGATTCAACCTCCCTAGGAATTAAATTACCTTGTCGGAAAATAGGGAGGTTCAACCTTCAGTTGGCCTAAATTTTACTTCCTTCCAAAGTAAAAGATATAAACTTTAATGGCTTATTGAAGTTCTTTCACATATATGATTGAGTGAAAAATCAACCTTTGCTTAGTTTATAGATACAGCAGTGAAACAATAAAGTGGGAAGATTATTGTAAGTCACTATTGAAGTAAACCTGTTGTTGAGCAAATCAACTTCTTTAGGTATTTAGGTTCGGCTATGAATAAGGTGGGGATGTTAAAGATGGATGTGTGGCCATATTATTATAAATTTAAAAAAAATGAAATGATAATGTATGCCTACAAGTGTGGGGACATCTATTGAAGATAAATTACAGCAAGAAAAGCATAGGTGGTTGGACATGTTTTGCATAGACCGAATGAAACTCCTTTTGATAAGATGGATATGATTCTGGTAGATCTAATTAAAAGAGGGAGGTGTAGACCAAAATTAACATGGCCTGCTTTGGTAGAGAAGCATTTGATTGCATTAGGTCTTCAAGACCGAGGTGGAAAAGGGTTCATGTAGTTGATGACAAATATATTGATCAGAAGGGTTAGTTTGTTGATGTTATTTATAGAAAATGAATGAAAGAAGCTTTTTTTTTCCTATCTAGGAGCATTCTATCGCTCCCTTTCCCAAACCTCCATGCTTTCTTCCTCTGTCATCATGCTTTTACACTGTGTCTAAGATATTATAAATTTAAAGGTTTCATCTGTTCCTCCCCCTGTTCTATGTGCACTGTGCATGAAGTATGAATTCAACCGTCTATTTTTCTCTTCTCCCAGTAAGGGCTCACGATCGAATGAAAAGTGTGACTCTATACAAAAATGATGCAGTAGTCTTTGAAGTAGTTTAAGATATCATCCATTAATATTAAATGATGATATGAATCTTGCTTTATTGTTCCAACTAATGTGATGCAGAAAAAGTAGGTTTTCAACAGATAAAGTCATCCTTTAGGTTTTCTGCGCATCACATTATTCCAAATAATGTGATGCAGAAAAAAGTAGGTTTTCAACAGAAAAGTCTTCATTTTTTATGGCTGATGACTAGATTCTTTCTTTCTTTACTTGAAAAAAGTTGACATGTCTCCAATATCTGTTGCTAGTAGAAGCTTACAGTGTTGTTTCCCCATGCAGTGAATGGGTGATTGGTAACCGTGAAGATCTGGCGAAGGATATCATTGCAGAAATACAACCTGAAAATGGTGAGGTAACGTTTTCATGAGCACGTGTCCTTGATATGGAGAAAGCTATGTCTCTGGAAGAATTTTTAGTGATTTGCCATCAGATCTGCTTAGACACTGTATTCGAAGGCATAGAGGCATAGACATTTCATAAGATTTTCTCCATTACGTGAGTTAGTATACTCAGTGATTGAGGTCATATTTTCTGTCCGCTGTTTCGTGGTGGGGGTAGAGAGGAGGGGGAAGTTCTTTTTTTTTCAAAGATATTTTTGAAATGGAAACGTTGGGCTTTGGTGAGGAAATAAGTGAAGTTAGTGAATCACTGAAATGATGCTGAATGCATCACGCTGTTTATTTTTGTAATATATCATAAAATGTGATACAGAAGATGATATAGTAAATATATGGCATAAAAACAAAATGATAACAGTATCTATTTAAAGCTTTCTTCTCTGCGGAATATTGAGAATGATGGAAACTATTCAATGTTTTACAAAAAACAGAGAGGACGAAATAGGCATCACAGGCTTGGGTCTAGTTGAGAATTAAACCATCACTTCCAGGCCAAATGTCTTTTATCTTTCTCGTATTTGATATTTCAAAAAACTTTTCATACTGTATTGAGTATTCGAATGGAGTACATACAGCAAAAGTGGAGGTACTTTATAAAGTTTCTACGCCATGTTTCCAAGTGGGGTATTATAAATCATGACTTGGCCTATTATATGGGCCAGTAAAAAATATTGACCCTGGCCATAGGTGGTTTTGTTCTTCCCATTGTATCGTCCTGAATTATATGCTTCTCACAGGAGTGGTGGACATATGTGTGCGTGGGACCATCTGATCCGCATCCTAACTGGCACCTAGGGATGCGAGGCACACAACACCGTGCAGTAATGTGGCGTGTATGGAAAGAAGGTGGAACCGGCTTTCTTTATTGGGGTGCCAATTGCTATGAGAAAGCTACGGTTCCTAGTGCTGAGGTCATCACATGCCACTTACATTAAATTTATAATTTGATCAGTACTTGCCACTGAAATTTCTAACATTTATACTCATTTTTCCAGATTAAGTTCAGGCGTGGTCTCCCTCCAGGTGACGGGGTCTTGTATTACCCTGGCCAGGTGTTCTCTTCTTCTCAGGAACCTGTTGCTTCTTTACGTCTAGAACGTCTTTTAAGTGGCTTGCAGGTAATCTTTCGAATTTGATTATTTTTGTCCATGTCTTAATGTAACATTCTATTCGCTAAGATGTGTCATATTTTTATTTTTATCTCCAGTCATGATGTTTTGAAATTCCTTATTGAATGTTTAAGGCTCCCAATGCACCAGTCTTTCTCCTTAGGGTTGTTAACTTATTATATGACTCCTTTACAAAAAAATGTAATATTATTGGCGTATTTTATTTGATCTGGAAGCACTTGATATATTTGTAGCAGCTGTCATGTAGAACGAAACATTTTGCACCCTTAGACATGCCTTTCCTGGTAGTGCATTTGTGCACAATCCCTTCGACTTTATGTTTCCATACAATAGTTTTCCAAATTTATTTATGGGATGTCACTTGGGTGTTGTGTTAGATATTTACAAATTGCTGGTATAGAGACATTGTCTCTCTGATTCTAAATTTTAGTGGGAGCGGGAGCGGGAGCTTCTGAATGATGTTACCATACACCTTAATTGCTTTCTAATTATGTTTCTACTACTGTGCTGTTGTGGCGCTTTTAGGATATCGAGTATTTCAAGCTGTATGCTTCAAGATTTGGCAGGGACGAATCACTTCGTCTTTTGGAAAAGACAGACATGTATCATGGTCCTGAGCGGTACACCCACGAACACATGCCAATAGATGTTATGCGAGGTGAAGTTTTCAGGACATGCTGTTCAGAGAATAACATTTGATTTATTGGCATCTGTTCTTACAGCACTTCCACAACATGAGCTTCTACTGTATTCTTCTATTTAGCAACATACTTCAGAGTTCCAAATCAGGCACAGTTTATGTTTTGATCACTTTAGGCCCAAAGAAAGCTATAACCTTTTTTTACATTTTGTTTCTTTCAATTTAATTTATATTTGCCCAAGCATAGGGTGCTTTTGTAGTGCAGTTATTGACTCACCTTGGTCAAAGTTGAAAACAAGTTGGTTTTTGTTAAAGCATGGTTGTGGTGCGTCCTGGAACACGGATACGAGTGGTGCATGGCTTTCGGTTTTATCACATAAGATGTTTCTTGAGACTCGTAAGTACTATTCTCTTAATTCTTCATTTCTACTGATTTACAACTTAAATCATTTGTGCTACTTTCCAATTGAGTATACAAATTTAGAAGCCTTTCAAGAATTCACTTCTATCTGCTTTAAAGTAAGTATCAGAAAGTCATCGATCATCTATTCTTTATTTTTGCAAGTGTACTGTTTTGTTTTACATATTATTACATAATTTTAGGATCTCAACTTTGACTGACCATGCCCAATTACAAGCAAATGAGAGCCATAGGCCAAACAGGTCTCTTGTGTTGTAAGGCGTGGCCTTACTATATATAGTCACACGGTGTTATCATTACAAATGGCAGTAGCCCCATGTCCGTTTATGATCAAGATTTAGAAAGTAGGAGTGGAAATCATTTGTTGCCTATTGGAAATCCTAAATATAATCAAAATGGTGATGGTTGCTCCTAGGTTTTACGCTAACGAATCACACTCGGCATGTTTATGAGATGAACTGTATTATATTTAAAAAATAAAAATAAAAAAAATCTCTCCGTCCCATTTATATACGCTGGCTTTCCTTATTTTCTTGTTCCAATTATATAGTCATGTTTCTTTATTGAGAATGTTTTATTTTGTTCGTTTACTAATAGACATTTATTTAATTTGTCTAATTATAGCCAATTTACTAGTAGTTGTTGATAATTAAATAAGAGTAAATTAGGAAAGTTTTTGGCAAAAATTATTTTTTCAATAACATTAAGCCCCTATTTGGTAGGTATTAAAATAAGATTTTAGTAGATTTTGATAAAAGTTGATGAAATGTGTGGTTAAAATTAATTGTTAATTTTGACTTGAAATTTTAATCTAAACCAAACATGAGTTAAATAAGATTTCTTAATCAGTGTAAGCAAAATCTGTCGATATAAATGTGATTGAGGGAGTATCTTTTTATCTATTTAAAGAAAGGGGTTGCACGTTCTTAGGAGGAGCTGTACGAGGCAACATATGACTTGGTATCTTAGATGAGATGAGAAAATAACGATTTTTCAGAGCAACTAAATCAAAGAGTTAATTACTTCCATGTTCGATAAAATCTGAATTGTTGAAAATAAAATTTGGGAAAAATTACACCTGACCCTATTATTTAAGTTAACATTTCAAAAATCAAGTATCACACCAAATTTTACCCTACTTGACACCATCCCAAACCTAGAAAATGATGACTAATTGAAGCAAACAAAATTGTCGCTTGTATTGCTACTGTGTGGTGCTGTAGCTTCTGTTGCTTTTCTATCGTGCCAGCGCTTCTGTTGCTTTGCTTTGTCCTCGCCAATTGATTTAATACGATGATGATTATTGTAGTTCGGTGATTGTGGATTGAAGTGGTGGTAGTGGTGATGGAGTTAGTGGTTGTGGTTGTGGATTGAACGTAAAGGTGTGGTGGTGGGTTAGAGGTGGAGTTGAAGATGAAGATGATGGCGGATATGAGGAGGTGGTGGTGGATGTAGAGGTGGATATGATGCCGGATTTGAGGTGGTGATGGCATTGGTGGTTGGCCTGGGTATTGATTCGGGTTGGGTAGATTTTGAGATCAAATCGAAATCGAAACTGAACCGAAATCGACTTGGTTGGTTTGGGTAAATTTGAACATTTGTTCAAGTTAAATGGCCGATTTTCCTTAGATCATCAATATATCCGATAGTAACTAGCAAACAATAACATGAAATTGAAAAAGCAAGGTTACAATCTAAATTTGGAGTTTACATAAACAATTCTTCTCCTTGCTTTTATGTTCTTTTGAAATTTGGAGTTTTTGTAGAAAAAAAGTAGATGGTAAATAAATTATTTGAGAAAGATTTATATTTACGTTTGTTATTTTATTTTTTAGTTTAAAAATATGAACTTTAAAAAAAAAAAAAAAAGTATTAACAAATTGCATCAATTATTTCACGGGGCTTAAACCACAATCAGCCCGATCCGACTTTTAAATGGTTGACTTTAATCGAGCCAAACTGATTTTTTTGTTCAAACTAACCAAAATTGACCCGACTCGATTTGGTCGTTTGATCGATTTTTCAATTTTTTTGTCCACCCCTAGTGGTGTTAAGGTGGCACAAGCGTTTCGTGATGCCGATAACAGTAGAGTAGTGCGGTGGACAAAGAGCATTTGTCATCAATTATTTGGATAACATTGATAAATATAAATGGATAATTTGTGACTAATAAATAAGACGTGACGTACAAAAATACGTGACTTGTGACTAAATTTATAATTGTAATTCACAATTTATGTCTTTGTGATTGTGACTTGTATGTAATTGTGACAATAAATTGTGTTAATGTCTTGACTTGTCTAATTAATTAATAAGTCACAAAATTGTGATCAAGCGGACATATAACTTGATTTTTGAAAATTTTCCACAAATTTCATATATTTGAAAGTATATTTTGAAATCTTTACAATTGAGAGAATTGAGTAGGTCAGGCCAACGACAATCCTGCAAAAAAGTAGAACGGGGAAGAAAGACCGCAAAAGATCTCGAGAGGACCCCGGTGTGGCGCCGGTCAAAGACCCTCCAACGACTAAGTCAGAAATGCTTTTCAAGAATTCTAAGAATACTAGACCAAAAGAAAGAAGAAGTCACTTAGAGTGGAGTAGTATTTTCTTAAGTACCTCATCGTAAGACTAATCAAGGAATTTATAACAGTGGTATAACCGTCCAGACGGGATTGACGAGGACTCTGCGAGATTTTCTAGTTGGTTAGAACTGAATCTGATAAGATTTATTCGGCTGAGATACCCAATCTGTTTTAAGATAACTTCTACTTGATCTAATCAAATCATATCATCATTTATCTTGAACATAAATGATCAAGGATGGTGAATTGACATGTGGGTCTTAGATTGTGTATTTTGCCCGATCGACATAACAAATTAGGCCAAAAGATGCTGCATTTATCAAGTGGACCATCTGTATGCCTTATTTTTTTGACTTGGACCTTTTGGGCTAGTGGAACAATTTTTACCATAGCCCGAGTGAGATAACGAATTGGGCCAAAAGATGGTGCATTTATCAAATGGGCCTCCTGTGGGCCTTATTTTTTGTCTTGTGCCATTTGGGCTAGTGGAACAATTTTTACCACTACAGTTAGTCCCCCACTCTTTTATATGAGTTCCACTCGAATGAAAAAGTAGTTCGGACTTAAGATCGATCATACCATTTGTTGAAGGCGGGTTTTGATCATAGGCCGGACCATCTAATCATATAGTTTGGAGTGGTAGTAGAATTCGTTATGGTGGTAGATGAAACTCATCCGACCAAAAAAAGTTATGGGATATTATCGCATGCTTGCCTAGTCATGCGGTTTTATTGCGTGATCAGAAGCCATGCGACACTTGAAAGAATGAGGTACTGCGTGTCGAGTTATACGAATTTTTATACTGATTTTTTGCTTTTAAGTAGTTTGATTCTTGGTATTGTATGACCTAAAAGTTATTCGAAATGACTTGTTTTTGGCAAATTTTCACACGACTGATCGAGCCATACGATTTTTTAGTACCGATTGTTTGAAAGTCGTATGATTTTGAAAATCGAACGGCTCGAAAATCGTTTTACTTCTGATTATATAATTTTATGTTATTTATTTATTCATATTATATAATCATAATATAGATAAATTACATAAAATATATCATATAAATATACACAATATTTTTTTATCACTACACAGCTCGGAAATTGTGTGGTTTCTAGAAAATATTTGTGGCATGCATGCACCAATACTTCCACTCGGTAGACTGTCGAGTGAAAAGTGATTAAATTTATTATTATTATATCGTACGACATGTCTTGTATAGAGCATAGTTAGCCGATAAATATGCCCATTCAAAAAGGGAAAATTGTCAATCCATCTAGATTATGCGACATGCATTGTAGAGAGTATTAGTCGGCTGATAAATATATCCACTTCAAATGGAAAAATTATCGATTCGTCTAGACCGTACGACATGTCTTGTAGAGATTATTAGTCGGCCGATAATATGTCCACTTCAAATGGAGAAATTATCGGTTCGCCTAAACCGTGCGACATTTCTTGTAGAGAATATCAGTCGACCGATAAATATGTACATCCAGTGCACACATTTGGTTGATGATTTTGAACAAATTTGTGAATTTATGTATCCAACTCGTTTAGAGTGCCAATTCTCACTACTTAAAGCTTCATCATTCATTTTTCAAGTAACTTGGGTAGACTTTGAGGAGCTTTAAGGATTTTGGTGAGTTTCTTTCCTCCATTCTTCAAGTTCTTACCTTATTCTTAGTGTTCTTCAAACATTTTTTTCAAGTTCTTCAGTGGTTGCATCAATCTTGATTCAGCGTTTCTAGAGTTTGATCCATCATAGAGTAAGATTGCTAGTGAGTGGTTGTTTTTTATGAATGGATTGAAGTGATTATTGTGATGTTTCATACGAAATTCCAACTGATCATTTGCCGACCGGAGGCGAGAGTAGGTCTAGCAATCTACATGAAAACTCCTTGCTAAACAATTATGCTAGTTTGGATTGTCCAAACGGGCCAACATTAGCGGGGTTTGTTGGTGGTCCGGGAATTTGCTCTTCTTATGTAATCGATCCAAAAAGTGCAGGTATTACTATTGATCCTACTGATTCAGGTCTTGATGGTGCTATTCAAGATATAGTTTTTATGAACATAGTCGTGCAAGCGCTAGTGATATCTTGTTCACTAAGAACATACCAAGCAAGCTGACGGAAATGACTTGATAATAATTCAGGATGCCTATGGTATTCCAGCATCTATTCAACTTCGCTTACCATGGCCCAAGAAAGAGTTTCATAGAATGTCCCAGGCTAGATGTTTTTCTATAAGATGCCATTTAAAGATGGCTTTCGATTTTCGATTCCTCACATGGTTAGGATGGTGCTAGAATATTTTGATATTGCACCCAGTCAACTCATGTCTAATTCTTGGCGATTGCTCTTGGCTCTCCAAGTTCTAACCGGGTGGCATGATATCTCATTTGGCATATCGGAGCTACTGCACAATTACTTTATAAGGGAGCATAATGGTGAAGGCCGATTTTCCTTAAAATGTAAGGAAAAATACCGATCGATTGATAACTTGACTTTCCATAGGAGATAAATGTTGGAAAGGGTCTTATTTTCTCGCATCAGGCGATTTGATTCGACATGGGAATTATCGTTTTCCTTCAGCATGGTCACGCAGTAAGCTTCGTAGATCACTTACCCTCGACGTGCTTTACTAACTCAAGATTCTTATTTCACTTTTTTATAGGTCTTCACATCAACACACGGCCCGTCGAAGGCTTGTTTGTGAAAGAGCGAATTTCTAAGATCTTAGCGATACGAAAAGATCAAAGGACTGCCAGTTCCTTCTGTCTTCAGAGGTTCTTTCTTCCAGTGGCTTGTTGGATCATATTTCGGCAGAATCACGAGGTATTTCTTCCAATTTCCCAAAACATAAAATCCCTAATATCATGATAAAGACAGGTATGGAAATTCATGGTAGTGATCTTCCTTTGGTCGGTCTGCTTAACTCGACTAAACGTGAGATTGCTGATCGAATCATGTCAAGAGTGGTAGGGTCTTCACTTGACGCTCTGAAAAGGAGAAAGGCGAAAGAAAATTCTAAGACCTTTTATCATCTTACAACGCTGGATGACACTCCAATGCTATCTGATGATTTCTCGAGACAGACCAAGCTATCTGATGCTCCTTTCCCGTCGATCCGCAAACGCGATCATCCAGAGCCATTATCGATAGACGATGATTCAATCGTGCTTACCTTTCCCTCCGATTCGTCCGCGTTTTCTAATCCGAAGGTAGTGGCACTTGGCTAAGGTCTATTATTTCTTGAAGACCAGACGCGGTATAAGCAACTTGGACCAGTAAAGGCAGCCGAGAACACGATGGCTCAAATATTCCAATTATATTATTTTTATACACTTCATTATGGATAGCCCAATCAGTTGACGCGGACTTATTTCGTTGATTCCAAGGTTTGCAATGCACCATTTTTTTAGAAAAACAAAGCTGTTAGATAAGCCAGAAAGGTGCGCTCATTGCAAATTGCAAATACTTCATTACGTACAAAAGTCGAAAGTTTAAGGGTTGGGAAAAAAGATGCTGACTTGACTGCTAGAAAGGCAATATATGAGTTAGGCGAGATGGTTTGTGAAAAGCTCGTGTTGGAAGAGGAGTTTGTAAACTGAAAGCAATCTTCTGGAGCTTAGATTGCTTCTCTAGAGGACTGTCTAAAGAATTGGCAGCTGGAAGTTGAAATAGCCACTTTCCTTTGGTCGGTCTGCTTAACTCGACTAAATGTGAGATTACTGATCGAATCATGTCAAGAGTGGTAGGGTCTTCACCTGACGCTCTGAAAAGGAGAAAGGCGAAAGAAAATTCTAAGACCTTTTATCATCTTACAACGCTGGATGACACTCCAATCCTATCTGATGATTTCTCGAGACAGACCAAGCTATCTGATGCTCCTTTCCCGTCGATCCGCAAACGCGATCATCCAAAGCCATTATCGATAGACGATGATTCAATCGTGCTTAACTTTCCCTCCGATTCGTCCGCGTTTTCTAATCTGAAGGTAGTGGCATTTGGCTAAGGTCTATTATTTCTTGAAGACCAGACGCGGTATGAGCAACTTGGACCAGTAAAGGCAGCCGAGAACACGATGGCTCAAATATTCCAGTTATATTATTTTTATACACTTCATTATGGATAGCCCAATCAGTTGACACGGACTTATTTCGTTGATTCCAAGGTTTGCAATGCACCATTTTTTTAGAAAAACAAAGCTGTTAGATAAGCCAGAAAGGTGGGCTCATTGCAAATTGCAAATACTTCATTACGTACAAAAGTCGAAAGTTTAAGAGTTGGGAAAAAAGATGCTGACTTGACTGCTAGAAAGGCGATATATGAGTTAGGCGAGATGGTTTGTGAAAAGCTTGCGTTGGAAGAGGAGTTTGTAAACTTAAAGAAATCTTCTGGAGCTTAGATTGCTTCTCTAGAGGACCGTCTAAAGAATTGTCAGCTAGAAGTTGAAATAGCCACTAGAGCCTTTCTTATGAATGATTATAAGAAATGTAAACACGTTAGCTGGGATGTGGACAAATCGATTGATGATTATGATGAATTGTGCCAAATGCTTGGTATGTCGAATATGGTAAAAGAGTAGCTCGAAGTCAGGACTGCATCCTGTAAAGGAGTCGGGAATGCCGATGATGGGCAAGCCTGAAATCTTGGTAGCACATTTTCCAATTGTGCTTCCCGGTTGGCATTTCCTTTATAGACTCGTAAATGCATTTTTACAAACGATTTGATTAGTCCGATCCACCCAATTGGCAGGTAATGTTATTGGTTGGCTTGAAAGCTATCCCAATTTGAAGGCAGCTAAGTCTTCGTTCAGATTGGCATGATGGTGATGGTAGGACCAATCTTGTCCAGGCGGCTTGAAGGCAACTGTGTGGTTTTCTTCATCTAGATGGCTTGATAGAATCTAAGAAGCCATCTTTGTCGACCAGCTTCTAGATTCCAAATAATTTTGGTGTCTGTACGTGATCTTCGTTCCCCACATTTGAGGCTTTCCATGTTCCTATTGATGAGGAAATTATTGATCTTCAATTAGTGATACACTTTTCTACTTTGTGAATCTCTTGAGAGCAAAGACAAGTTAGGGTTGTTGATGGCATTTCTGCTATGGCTCTTCGATACTTAAGTTAGTGTTGATCCCGATGGAAGTAAAGAATTTAAAAATGAAAATTACAAAATCATTAAAGAAATAATGAAGATGTCTCGTGATGGAAGGGTGGCATGCTTTGTTTGGTCCACGCAAAACTTTGTCATTGATTATCCTGAAAGCGGAGAAAGGTTAGAACCGTCGATGGCATTTCTGCGATCGGCTCTCCAATACTTAAGTTAGTGTTGATCCCGATGTAGTAAAGAATTTAAAAGGGAGAATTACAAAATCATTAAGGAAATAACAAATATGTCTCGTGATGGAAGGGTGGCATGCTTTGTTTGGTTTCGTTTGGTCCACGCGAAACTTTTTCATTGATTATCCTGAAAGCAGAGAAAGGTTAAGACTGTCGATGACATTTCTACCATCGGCTCTCCGATACTTAAGTTAGCACGAGTTTTGAGTGTAAATGAAAATACAAGAATTGAATTTTTTTTAAAAGACTTAGAAATAATATTTGCGAAGATGAATGGCGTTCCAGCTGTTGTTAATATCTCTACCGTCCAGGGTGCATAACTTATTGTCTTCTTGTCCAATGATCTTCGTGATTAGGTATGGCCCTTCTCAATTGGCTGCAAGCTTCCCTGCACCTGCTTCTTTGGCATTTTAGAATACTCTTTGTAGCATCTACTCGCCTTCTTTGAAGGTTTCTGGTACTTACTTGTCGGTTGAAGTGTTGAGCAATTTTTTTTTTGATATGTGGATGTAGGAACCAATGTTCTTTCTCTTCGTTTGTCCGCCAGATCTAACTCGTAACACAATTCAACTTGGTTCTGCTAATCGGTTGTCCATTCACACTAAAATGTTTGAGTGTTTGTTTCTACTAGTATGACCGCTTCCATGTCGTGAGTCAATGAGAAGGGAGTTTCGTCGGTTGGTGTCTAAATGGTGGTGCAATAAGATGAAAGGACTCCATGCAACTCGTCTAGCCATTTTCCCTTAGCTTCAGATAGTCTTTTCTTTAATGTTTTCATGATAGTCTTATTGGAAGATTCGGCTTGACTGTTGGCTTTTTTTACCGTGGAGTGGAGAAGTTCAACTTGATATTCTACTCTTTGCAGAAATTTTGAAACCCAATGCTTATGAACTGTGACCTATTGTCGGTGACTATTTCTTTTGGAACTCTAAACCTACACATCACATTTTTTTAGAAAAATTGGATAACTTCGCGATCACGTACCTGTGAGTGTGTCTTGACTTCAATCCACTTCGTAAAATAGTCCGTGACTGGTAGCATGTAGACATGTTTTCCTGGAGCAGTTAGAAGTTTTTCGACAATGTTCATCCCCCATTTTATGAAAGGCCATTTTATGAAAGGATAGGGTAAAATAATGGGGTTGAGCCGTTCGGGTGAGAGGTGCGAGATATTGGCGAATCGCTGAAATCGGTCACACTTCTTGACATGATTAAAAGAGTCGGCCCGCATCGTTGGCCAATAGTACCCAATGGTGAGTGCAGGATGCGCCAAGCTTCGGGCTCCTGAGTGATTGCCACATTTCCCTTCGTGAAGTTCAGCTAGGACATATTTGACTTCAACATTGTCTATGCATCGGAGAAAGGGTCCAGAGAATGATCTTTTATACAACTTACCATCTATAATACAAAATCTGGCAGCCTTAACCTTAGTTCGACGAGCTTCATTCTTATCTGGTGGCAATTCATCATTTGGAGGTATCTAACAATCAGAGTCATCCAAGATTGCTCTTCCATCGAATGAAAACTTTTGGTTTCGACCGGCTTTCGAATCGTTGGCCATTGTAAGTAGGCCACTGAGATGACCTTGCTTTGTTTCGTATTAATTGCTGCTTCTAAGCTGGCTAGCGCATCTGCTTAAACGTTTTCGATCCGCGGAACTTGAGTTATTTGGAACTCATCAAACTTGCCACAAAGCTATTTGACTAACACTAGGTAAGATGTCATCTTTGCGTCTTTGGATAGAAAGGTGCCTTGGATCTGGTTTACAATGAGTTGAGAATCACTACGGACATTTATTTGAGTAACTCCTATATCCTTAGTCAAGATCAGCCCGGCAATGAGCGATTCATATTCTGCATCATTGTTAGTTGCCTTAAATTCATACCTAACCACATGTTCTATCTGCTTTCCTTCTAGTGATGTTAGAATGATGTCGAGGCCTACACCATTGATGTTGCTTGACTCGTCCACCTGGAGTATCCATGTACCTATCATTTGTCCGTCCGTCAAGTAAAGAAGTTCTTTTTTGGCTAGGACCTGAGAGTTAGGAGCGAAATCAATTATGAAATTTGCAAGTAACTGAGATTTTATGGCAGTACAGGGTACAAAGGAAATATCGTATTCACTTAATTCGACGACCCATTTGGTTAGTCGTCCGGATAACTTAGGTTTGTGGAGTATATACTTCCACGGGAAGGATGTTACAACAACTACTGAATGGTTCTAGAAGTAAGGCCTTAGTTTTCGAGCTGCGCTAACAAGTGACAAAGCTAATTTTTCCAACTGGCAATAGTTGGTCTCTGAATCCCTTAACGTCTTGCTAACATAGTAAATAGGGAGTTGTTTTCGTTCTTCTTCATGAACCAAAATTGCGCTGACAGTTGTCTCCGATACTGCCAAGTGCAGAGTTGTTCTCCATCTTTCGGTTTTGACAAGAGTGGGGGGTGAAGTTAAGTATTGTTTGAGTTGCTGAAGCGCTTCTTTACATGCTGGAGTTCATTCGAAAGTTTTGTTTTTCCTCAATATGTTATATAATTTTTGGCATTTCTCGGAAGATCGAGAGATGAACCTATTAAGAGCTACAAGTCTTCTATTAAGGAGTCCTCGCTTCAACATCTCTGTCACTTCCAATCTTAGGGCAATGCAGTCATCTATTCGATCGCCATGTTCTTTGTGAAACTCACACCACCTAGTCTTATCACGTTGGTCACTAGAGCTTCTCATCTTTTCGACCAATTTACTGTGTTGCCCATCTCCTTTAGTACTACAATTAGTTCTGCTGGTCCAATTGAAAGATTGTATTCAGAGATCCCAACATTTGTCCCTATGAAAGGACGATCAAATGGTTTGGGTAACTCTCTGCACTTGGTGCCCCCCTATCTGGAGGAGAATAAGTACTTGCAAGCCGTTTCTCAACCCTGTTTTGTCGTCGCAGCTCTTCTTTAGGGGGTTTTCGTCTAGTAAAATTGAAGTTAGCATTATCCTTTTCCCATTTAATTTGGGCCCAGGCTTTAGCCAAGACACCATCCATTATACTACATGGACATTTGGTCAGTTTTTTATATAAATCAGTGTCCGGGAGGAACCCCATTTGAAAAGCAGAAACAATAGTTTGTTTGTTGCAGCTAGGAATGGAAACTTTCTCCCGATTGAATCGTCCGACAAAGTCACAAAGTAATTCACTTCTCATTTGCACTATATGATAGAGATCGTCAGACCGCTTCTCAAGTTTTCTAATGGTTACAAGCTGCTCAAAAAAATTATCAATTAGTTGTACGAACAACGATATAGAATTATTAGGAAAGTTTGTATACCATTGTAGGGTCGGCCCCACAAGATCGGATCTGAACCCCTACACATGCAAGCCTTGTGAAGGCCTCTTGGTATAGTAGCAGTAAACATTCTCTGTCTATATTGAGTAATCGTCCAGATCAGTCGTTTCGTCGTAAAGTTTCATGTTAGGAAAGCTAAACTTTTTGGGCATTTCCACTTGGGCAATCTCATGAAAAAAGGGAAAGTCGGCGAAACAACTAGTTGCACTTTTTTTGATTGGTGCAGGCATCCCAGAGATACGTTGAACCATGGCTTAAATTGTCGCTAAATTTTATGTGAACTCTAGCTCTTGTCCATTGGTAGGCTGTGGTTGTACATCTTCTGACCCTCTACTTAGCGGTGTGGCGAATTGAACGTTCGAACCAATGGTCATAAGTCTTTTTTGGTCGAGTAAAGGTGTAGGCCTGAAGGGAGTATGGGAACGGGACGGTCGTACCAAAGTTGGATCGAACGCCAATGATTCCATCCTTTCTTGAAGGTCTCGATTCTCCACACGGATGGTAGCATTCTCCGCTTCTAGTCTCTCCAATTTTTTTTGAATTCTGCTTTGTCAACGCGATGAGTTGGGCTAGTTGTACAGTTACTTCGTCGATAGAGCGGTAGGTTGAGAGTGCGTGGAAGCAGGATAAATAGCATCATGCTGAACAACCTCGGTTGGACTGGCTTTATCGAATGGGCTGGTTGCGTAATAGTTGGCAGATCGGTGATATGACTTAAGTTGTTTCCATGTTGCCATGTTGCTTCCACCTCCTAGCTAATCATTCGTTCCACTCCTTGGCGAGTGGTTTCATCCAAAGCATAATCAGTAGAGTCATCCGTACGATAAATTTCAGAAGTTCCTAACATGGTGATTGATGAATAGTAATGGTAAGAGCTTTGTTCGTAAAAATGATTGCTAGAGCCTCACGGTGGGTGCCAAATTGTAGACGGTAGATTCTATAGTTGAGAGCATCGAGTCGGTCAGGGCACCAGTAATCCTGAGAAAAAGTAGAACGAGGAAGAAAGACCGCAAAAGATCCCAAGATGACACTGATATAATGCCGATCGAAGACCCTCCGACGGTCAAGTCGGAAAAGCTTTTCAAGAATTTTAAGAATACTAGACCAAAAGAAAGAAGAAGTCACTTAGAATAGAGTAGTATTTTCTTATGTACCTCATCGTAAGACTGGCCACAAAATTTATAGTAATGGGATAACTGTCTATGCAGGATTGATGAGGACTCTCCGAGATTTTCTGTTGGTTGGAATTGAATCTAATAAGATCTATTTGGTTGAGATACCCAATTTATTTTCAGATACTTCTACTTGATCTGGTCAAATCATAACATAAATGCTCCTACATCTACATGTCCTTTTAATTGACTAGACATCTTTGAAGTTTAGATTGTATTCGTCTCTCAATTTGGAAGGAATTGATTAACTTAATAATGGTGTTCATACTGTTGTGACACCGTTAATTGTTAGATAAGACTGAAAATTAAGATATTCAACCAGTCCAATTGACCAGCCATATATGTTAGGCTGTATATAGTCTATTTGATAGAGATTGAAATCAGATATTTAGCATATTTTTTTAAAAGTTAATGAAATATATGGTTGAAAAGTAGTGGTCCTAGAAAAAGTACGAATAAAGTTAATTATTGATTTTGACTTAAATTTTAATAAGATTTAATTTTTAGTTGTACCAAACAAGGGCGTAATATTTACATATTTTTTTTCAACAAACCAGAATTTAGTGGTACACCGTATTAAAAATGTACAGGTATTGAAATATAAAAAAAAAATTATAACAATATTATTTATTTATAAATAAATTTTCTTACTTAGTCCATGTTTGGTACACATTAAAATTTTAATTTTTATTCTTCTACTCATTTTCAACCACACATTTTTCAATAAAATAATATTTTTCATCACATCAATAACTTTTCCTTCTTTTTCAACCACACATTCTCCATCAATCACTATTTCAGAATACATTTTTTCAAAATAATATGGCTCAACGCACGTTTAATCATTAGAGATTTTATTACTTATTATAAATGAATTTTTTAGTAGTAAAGTAATTTTTATACTTATAATTTTTTTTTTCGCTTATTAGTGTATCTTCCTTATAAGTGATGATTTTTGTTATAAGTTACTTTCTTTACATATAAATTACTCCATTTATTTCATAAAGTTAGACTTACTTTTATTTTCAAACAGATTAATGGAGTCTATTTTTATGGGATAAATGGAGTATTTTATATCCCATCTTTACGGACGAATGAAGTATATTTTAACTCATGAATACGTTTTTACTTATAAATGATTTTTACATAAAGATATTTTTAACTTAATAAGTAACTTTTAAATGATTTTTCAACTAGTAATTAATATTTTTTTTACTGATAAGTAATTACTTCCACTGCCCCGTATATATTATAGTCTTATTTCTTTATTGAGAAAGTATCTATTTTGTTCTCTTACTAATATATCCTTATTTAGCCCCTGTTTAGTACACATTAAAATTTTCATTATCATTCTTCTACTCATCTTCAACCACACATTTTTCAATAAAATAATATTTTCTATTACATCAATAATTTTTCTCTATTTTTCAACCACACATTCTCTATCAATCTCCTATTCCAGAATACATTCTTTCA
>CAIGRF010129563.1:0-18118 GCA_903798235.1 Fraxinus ornus | reverse complement strand
TGATAAAGGGAAAGAAGGGGGAAGGGATAAGATATAGAGAGAATGTGGAGGAGAAAATGAATGAAATTCGGAGGATGTAGAAGCAGGTGGGTGGGTATGTTAAATTAATTAAATTTTATAATTTATTATATGATGTTAGAAATTTGAAACCTGAGTTTTGATTAAAAAACTTCCACACCTGATTTTTTAATTTTAAAATTTAAACATATGATTTTATGTAATTTCCTCCTCTGTAACGTCGTTTACAAAATAAGGCCCAAAATTCATTTCTAAAGCAATAGGGTCTGAAGCAATAGAGAAATTTACAGGGATAAAATAGTCAATTGACAACATAAACGAAACTACCTACCACACACTCATAGTGGTACAATTTCAAATTAATATCGAACAAAACGCCAAAGCAGTGAAGATTGGAATGCGCATCAGGTTCCCGTATATCTAACCGTCTATTTATTTCCAATCAACGTTCTCAATTATCGATCCGCGTACTTTCATCTGATTGGTCCACTATTTGGGTATCCACTACTATATAAACTGCGCTATTGCGCTATTGACGTAACCCACTCAGTTCTTAACGATTGCTTTTGCGCGCACACTCTAGAAGCACGAACGAATTAAACACTTGCATTTAATTCTTCAGAAGAAATGGCGGGTCGAGGCAAAACTCTTGGATCCGGAGCTGCAAAGAAGGCTACGTCTAGGAGCAGCAAGGCGGGGCTCCAATTCCCTGTTGGTCGTATCGCCCGTTTTCTAAAGGCCGGGAAGTACGCCGAACGTGTCGGTGCCGGTGCTCCGGTCTACCTTGCCGCTGTCCTCGAGTATCTCGCTGCTGAGGTATATGAAAGATTTCGGCAATATAATCATAGTAATCCCCAATTCTAAGAGTAATTTGTGGTTTAGGGTTTCGAATTTATTCCCCGATTTCTCATGATCTCATATGAAATTTCAATAAATAGTAATCGACGTAAATAATTTCTGTCTCCGATTCAAGCCCCAATTGTTTAGACTGAAATAATTGCAAATCCCAATTTTGGTTGTTGACAAGTTCTTGTTCACAATAATTATTGTGTGGATATTTTGGTATATGTAGGTGCTGGAATTGGCTGGGAATGCAGCAAGAGACAACAAGAAAACTAGAATTGTTCCAAGGCACATTCAGTTGGCCGTGAGAAACGATGAGGAACTAAGCAAGCTTCTTGGTGATGTGACCATTGCCAATGGTGGAGTGATGCCTAACATTCACAACCTTCTGCTTCCAAAGAAGACCGGTGGTTCATCGAAGCCCTCTGCTGATGAAGATTAGATGAAGTGAAAGGGAAGGAAAGAGAGAATTTGAACCGTTGTTATTGATTGTTAGGCTTTTAAGTAGTGATTGCTGTTAGGTTTTCTTAGGCTTGTAAATTTAAAGGAACGATTGGAAATCTAAATTGTGTTATTCAAGATTTTGTATGTACAAGTTTGAGGGATTTAAGTTTTCGAAACCAATTTTCCCTGTCACGAAGTCAATGACTCGAAGGTTCATCCTGGTCATTGCGTGGATCATGTCTGATAATTATGAGGATTACACAAACTTGATGAAATGAAAGCGAGCATGGGATTCGTGACTGTAATTTGGTTCAAAGAGGAAACATAGTTTATTTTGGACTTGATTATGATAAAAATGAAAATCAATCACTACATGTCATACTGATCCACACAAAAGTATGTAACTATAACGTTGCTGCAAGTTTGTTGAATTACAGAAAGATCCACATGGAGATGACTAGTTGTTGGAACAACTTTCGTGATTGTCCAATGTTAAACCTTTTTGGGAAATGCTATTGGTACATAACATTTCCCATTAATAGGGGGCAAACACTTGCCCATTATGTCAAGTGCTGTGTGTAAATTTATGTACCCATGAGTCTATGACACTACTCTAAACCTTTACCATTAAGAGAACATGTTGAATTAAAATAAGTATAAATTAAGGGCTTGTTCAGTAGAGATTAAAATTGAAAAATTAGTCGTTATTGTTGACTTTTATTAGACGAGTGTGACTCAATAACCGTTATATTTTCAATTTTAATTGAATTTTAAGGTTGACCAAACATGCTCTAATTGTTATTAATTTTGACCTGTTTTTAGGATGTTTATATATACATGACGTTGTGATATATGATTGGATTAGAATTTTTTCAACCTAATAAAAAGAAAAAAAAACTTTCCCGCTCTTTTTTGACCTTTGTCTATATAAATAATTATGTAACTGTTTATGTATAAGCACATTATTCTTAAAAGTTTTTTCTCTAATAGAGAAACTCAAATGTTTTGATTTTGTAAGAGTATCTCCAAAAGACTTTTTAAACATGAAATACTCTCTATTTTAAAGAGTCAACATTTAAAATCATGCTCCAAGAGACTCTTTAAATTAACATTTTAATTTAGAGAGTGGGTTTGGGAGAGCCAAACCCACTCTCTATAATTAAATGCAATAAAAAAGTTTCAATTTTCAATGTAATAAAACAATAAAATAATCTAAAGAAAAATTAGTTAAAATAAAATATAAAGAAAAATAATAAATATTTCTTGGGAGTAGTAAAATTAAGTGTTAAATATAAAGAGTTTGTTGGATTACTTCAAAATGTTAACTATCTAAATTTATAGATACTCTCCAAATGATAGATAATATTTATTGGGAGTAGTAAAATCAAGTGTTAAATATAAAGAGCTAACTCTTTAAATTTAAAAATACTCTCCAAATGATAGAATATTCTCTTTAAAAATAGAGAGTCTCTTGAAGATACTCTAATATATATAATTTATGTCGTGTTTCTATAGTTTTTGTTAAATGTTTCCCTTTTATGGTTGAAATAATTGAAATTCCCAGCTTGAAATGTTCCTTGAATGCTTAATTAGAAGAGTTCAGCTGCCATTTTCCAAGTCACAATTAGTTCTCTTGATGAAATACACACCATTAAATTTCACGTTTCAAGTTTAATCTATAATATGATAAGTAAAATATTTCAACAATCACTGAACCTCAGGTATGGTCATGACTTAGTCATTGAACTTCAAGATGCTTCTAAATGATCACTAAACTTTCAAACTTTGAACTCCATTAATCACTAACCAAATTTCATTACCATTAATATTGACTTATTTGATGGTAAATACCAGTGTTCTAAATAGCGGGAAATAGCGCGCTATAGCGCGGAGCGTGGCGAAAACGCTCTACTTCGGGGTATTCGGATAAAAAAGCGGTCAACCTTTTTTGTTGACCGCTATAGCGCGCTATAGTGGGATTAAGCGTTGTTATTCTTCGCATTGGCACGCTTAATCTTGTAATTCTTGATTCTTGGCATCGACGCTACGCAACGCTTTACGCTTTTTAGAACATTGATAAATACACGTGGAAGGTGATTACAAATAAAATGTGACAAATCAGATGACTCAATCCAACTCAGCAAACCAAATCCCTCCCTAAACCTAAACTAAATCAACCCACCCTACTGCTGCCGCCTTCCATAGCCACCACCACTCGTCGTCACCGTCGTCGTCCACAACCGTCGCCGCTCATCGCTACCGCATCCGCAAATTAGATGATTCTCCCCGCCCATTTCATATTCTTTCATTTAGTCTCGTGAAGAATTTTTCTGGCGAGATCTCGATCCTGAGATTCCAAAGGGCCCATACATACCACTATCACCACCTCCATTTCATGAACACCTAGAGTTATACATCTCTTTTAATTTTGTCACAAATTGAAGGAGTTTCTCAATTCACATAAATGTCTTACGAATTTTGCCCCAAATTGAAGGAGTTAACTCCAAACTATAAATCACGATTTCGAATTTTGCCCCAAATTTCACAGGCAAATCATCCAAGTTCTTCAAATCGATTGTAGTGCCAAGAAATTAATTGGGTCCAAAATTGCATGTGTTAAAAAATTGAATCGAAAAAACACAACAATAATTCTTCATTTTCTTCAATATGCAACTCATTTTCTTTTAGATGAATGCCATATAATCAGGGCTTATAAATGATTTCAAGAAGTTCTTCATTGCAGAAAGAGAGTGGCTTCAAATGAAATCAAATGGAAAATGAGAAAAATCGAGAAAAAAAGTCTTTGATTCTTGTTGACCTTTTGGGGCTTGTTGGAGGGTAACTTCAGATTGATTTTCTATAAATGTCGGTTTTTGTTTTCGAAGTTTTGAGAGCAAACGGTTGTACGAGCTTACGGAGGAGGGAGAGGTGGAGGTGGAGGAGGTGCATGTGGTGGGGTTTGATTTGGTTTGGGTTTTGGGCGTGGGGTGATGAGCTGGATTAGGTCATCTGTTTTGTCGCAGTTTAATTTGTCTTTGCCTTCCACGTGTGTTTTTCGTTAACCACATCAGTATTGATGGTAACAGAATTTGGTCAGTGATGGATATGATGTAAAGTCTGAAAGTTCAGTAACTATCTAGAAGCATCTTGAAGTTCAATGAGTAAATTATAACCATTTCTAAAGTCTAGTGATTAATGAAACATTTTAATGGGGGAGAAAATGGTTTGAGAAGTTGAAGTGGCAAATTAAAATAGAATAAACCATTAAGATAAGCCAAAATTTGACGTGGCAATACGTAATTGGAGTGATGACAAATTGACAGCAGTGCACTGAACCGGAGAAGAAAGTACGGTTTAACAAGCCCAACCCGGACGGCCCATTCCAAAACCACCAACTTTTACCCGTTTTTTATTCTGTTCAACAGAAGAAGAGTAGATTCTGCGGAGGATTCCCCATTATCAAATCCCCAAATAATCGATCCCACAACTTCCATTTCGAAAACCCTATCACCTCATCCTATTTATCATCTGGTAATTATTCTGATCCGTTGAGTTTTATGTAATCTCCTTCTTCTGATAGCGAGGTTTCCTAAATTATTATGTGAACTTGTGGATTGGGTTTTATTTTATTATAATTTNTTCTGATAGCGAGGTTTCCTTAATTATTATGTGAACTTGTGGATTGGGTTTTATTTTATTATAATTTATTTTTCAATTCTATTCCTTCATTTTTTTGTCAATTCGATCTGATATATTCTGGATTTTTTTAGGTTGAGAGTTAAAGCAAAAGATTTGGTGTTTTGAGTGTTGCAAGATTAGTTTCTGATCGTCATTGTGTAAGGAGCAAAATTCAAAATACAGCGACCAGGTTCAGGGGGCGACTTGCCCCTAGTAAGTGAGTTCAACTCATTCCCAGTAACGAGGAGGGTCAACTCCTTCCAATCTGTTCCAATGGATGATGATATGGAGGGTGGTAACTTGGGGCCTTACCAAGAAAGGGCAAGGGTATTCCCTAACATGCGGGCTAAACCATATACGCCCTTGGTAAGCCCATTTACATCTTATTATCTCCAACTTAATGACACTTTCTGTGCCATTGGCATCTTTATAAATGTGATTTCACCTTTTATGCGTGCTTTTTGCTTCTTTCTTCCGAAATAGTTCTTTTTTTTTTTCCTTTTCAGTTGCATTTCCCTGGTCTTTTATTCATTTTAGGTTCGTGCGTGTTACTCTTTTAATGCCACAGCAAAGCAGCATTGTGTCCCTTGCCTGGATATAATCATTTAATTATAATATGGTATTACATTCATATTTTATTAACCTGCTCTCGACTATTTTTAGGATTTGCCTTTCAGGAAGAACGTGCTGATGACTATTATTTGTGGACACTGATGATTCTTAGGGTAAACACTGATGATCATTTAATTAATATTTTAGATTAATGCTTATTAGAAAGGTAAGGCAGAATATATGACAAAATGCTGCATCTTAGGTTTGATGACAAAGGGGAATAGGGATACAAGATTCTAGCATAAATTTCTCTTTAGATAAATAAGAACCATACAATTCTTTGTTGGCTATATAATGTGTTTTAGTTCTATAATTTCCTTTCAAAATTTATGATGAATTAGTTAATTTTGCGTTAGTTTAGAACTTATAGTGAGAACTTGTGTTAGTAAAAAAACAAAGAATAATAATTAGATTGGATGGTTTAATGTCGACTAGTCAAGATCAAATTCTTGAAGTTTGTATAATATATGACGAATCAAGTCCCCGTGGTAGCTCTATAAAGTATTGAGACTTTATTATAATTATAATAAAGTTTTGTACGTAATTGTAATTGCTATGAAAATTGCAAACTTAATTGTAATTGTAATTAAAGTTCTAGGACTACATATGTTATTTAAATGTGAACCAATTGGATTTAAACTTTAATTAAAACTCCTACTTAAATATTAATTAAGACTTCTATTTAAAATTAGAATTATTATTGTACAAGGATTGTAACCTCTTTATCTTTTTACTAGGTTTAAGCAACGTGCAATGCACGTTTACTTAGTTTACATATAATTTTTTTGGTGAAGTATTAAATTTTTATTAATAAAGACGTAATTTTTTTGATTAATGAAATAATTAATGATGTAATTGATAAATAATTACACATTGTGATATATTAAAAAAAGAGCATTAATAGAATCTATAGTATGGTCCTATAAATAAACATCGCTCATAGTTTTATGAAAACTGTTTGAGATAAAATACTTGGTCAAACTCAATGTACCTTACCAAATAAATTATTAGCATTTTTAAATTGATAATCTCCACATCCATTTTGTTTTTTTAGTTTCATTTTTTCCTAGTGACTAAAATGTAGTAGTACAAAGCCTTTTACATTTTCCATTCATTTATTAATAATGTTCTAAAAGGCGTAATGCGTTGCGAGACGTCGATGTTGAGAATCAAGAATCACAAGTTTAGGCGTGTCAATGCGAAGAATAAGCGTCATAATGCATTTCGTATTTTTAATATTATTTTAATTATTTTTAAGACATTAAATATATTTTTATTTTAAAAAATAGTTTTTTTCTATATTATAAAAAAATAGATTTTTTACTATATCATAAAATCATTTAATATTTAAAAATAATACTTACTAAACATTTAATATAATACTATAATATTGCTAATTAGTGTTAGAAGAATTTTAATTTTTTTTATTAATTAAGGAACTAAACATGAGCATTAATCATAGGATTTATACGAAAAGTCTGCGGATTTGAAAGTAAATCTATCTTTACTAATTAGATTTATTATCCTACAATTAGTCCCAACACTAAAAATTAAAAGTAAATATGTTAAAATAGTTTACTTTGTTAAATTAAAATATTTTAAACTTATAGAAAATAATATCTAACATTAATATATTAATAATCAAGTGCAATTTAAGTTAAATTTGAAAATTAAATAAATGAAAGAATGAAAGTGAATATTACAATTTAATTAGTTGTAATTCAAAATCAAATTAGTCAATTAGACATACATTTGAAAATGATTTTGATGAGCATTTTAACATTTTTTTTTTTTTTTTTCACTATCCCACATTGGAAGTTTATAAAACTATTGGAGTTAAGAGCATATATAAAATGCACAATCCCACATTGGAAGTTTATGAAACCTTTGGAGAGAAGTGTATCTATAAAATGAGAATAATATCCAATACTTCTCCATGGGCCTTAGAATTGTAAATTTTGAAGCCCAATTATGGAAACAATAAAACTAACGGAGAAAATAGATTTTCCGTTAAAACAACAAATTTCGTTAAATTTTCCGTTAAAACAAGAATTTCTGTTTTATAGGCACTTTATATATATAGAAAAAATAGAGATTAGATGAAACCTGGACGTCTTATCGAACATAACAACACATAGTACATAATTTCATAACGTTCAAATAAGAAAGAGAAAATAGAGTGAAAAATTATTTTATTCTTCTGTCCAAGAATTAGTTTTTGATTGAATTAATAAAAGGTGTCCACCCACCCGTATAGTCTCGATTTTGGAGAATATTATAGCAGAGTTGAAAATTTGAAGTATCAAGTTCTTGAAATTAAAAGTTGAAAGCTCGTGATACATAAGACTAGAAATTCGTGATTCAAAAATTAACAATCGAATTTAGGTAAAAATTTGAATATTTTATTTTGATATAACATATACATAGATGATCATGTTTATTGAATTAAACAATAAATTAATTAATTTTTAGATAATTCTACATCCGGACTCCAATGGTGGTAAGATGGCAATTGAGTAATTATATCAGACGTCAAGGGTAAATCAACCTCAGACCTCTCCTGCCTTTATTATAAAAAATCTAAAATCTGTTCAGCCTTTCATTCTCTCTCACCCACGCTCTCTCCACCGTACACGGTAGAGCCAGCACTTCACCACCATCAGCTCACCGAGATCCACTATCCCTGGTAGTTCCAACGATTCTAAATCTGAGTTTTTCAATCACCCCCATATCACCCAGTTTCTCTCTCTAAACTTATTCAAGAAATTGTATATTATTTATTGTTATTATAAATTAAACCCAATTTATGTACTCTCGATTTAAGATTTGCCTGTTTGGGCTTTTTTTTCATAATTTCGTGTCTTTTTTTTTTTTTGTATAAATAAATTATTTTCGACCATTTTGCTCAAGAGTGTGCTGACGTGGTAAGCTTATGCTTCCCACAGGATATTCGCTTCTTGCCCGTATTGTTTTGGGATTTCGATTCAAGGTAAATATCATCTTATATTGTTTGGGTTTACATCTCATTTATATTATCTTCCTAATTTATTCAATTCAATCACGTCATTGTTATTTGTTATCATTATTCTGATTGAATAAATCAATAATTAATTACTATTTGGTTCTTACTTACTTTTGTTCCATGTTGCACCCCAAGTGTTTCGAGTGTTGGCTCAGTTGAAGTGATTAAAGGTCAAATATACTAATCTGAAGCAATTTTCAGGTAACTATTTTAATTTTTCAGTTACCTTTTATTAGCTCTGTCTTTTATCTCTTACATATTTATATTTTTCTTCTCAATCTTTTCTATCTATTTTCATATCTTTGGTTGACCCTTGTTTTTGTGTCAGAGAATCATTGCACTCTAATGCCAAGGTGTTACATGTATCTTCTAGTAATGGCAATTCTTTAAACTTCTATTTAAAAAAAAAAATATATAACAAATAAGCTGGTAATTGAGTTGTCTCTAAATGAATAAAATTCATTGTTTAGGCGCTAGTTTACTTTATCTGTAAATAGTTTAGAATAATACTATTTAAACTCTGCGTAGTCAATTATAAAACGAACAATAATAGCTGTTAGTCCATTGGTTCAATAATTGCTTTTCTAAGTGCTTTCCGAACTCCTACCTTAACCAAGTCTGTTGTCAATAAAATAACTTAATAGTTTTTAGATTTAAATAATATAATAGTGAATTTTCTCTTTTTTTAATGTTTCTGTAAAAGTTCAAATATGTTGAAATAAATTAATGTTTTGAAAGTTTTTCTTGATATACTTTGTACAAAATGCAGGAGACACCATTTTGTTTTCTTTCAGCCAAATAAGTGCCCCACGGTTTAATATTTCTCAAAGTAGTAGCTAAAGTTTTTATTGGTTTTTTTTTACTATATAACAATACTGCTGCAGGAAGTAACATGCCCCAGTTTGTAGAAACTTTTAAAAATGTTTTCTCATGGCTAAGCTTCGAAAAGATGATGCGCACGAAGCATATCATTATGGAAAAAACGCAAGAGAAATGTTGAAAAATGGTTGATTGATGTTGGAAACAATATATCAGAATTTAAAAGCTTGGAAGAAGAAGTATGTTTGAGCAGATTATATAAACAACGGAAGCTGGCTGAACTTGAAATAATGACTGTGGAATTGACTGAGCTTCTTGAGCTAAATTTTCCTGAAGAGCTTTTTCTTGAGGTCGATGAGAGTATTGACATTTGGGCGTCATTAATGGATGACAGCGTCTTAAGCATTGGAATTTATGGAATGGCTGGAGTAGGCAAAACAACTTTGGCAATGCATGTCCATAATAAGCTCTTAAAGGAATCCACATTCCTGGGTCATGTTTATTGGGTCACAGTTTCTCAAGAGTTCAACATTTACAAGTTGCAGAATGATATTGCCCATGTCTTGAAACTATATTTCTCAAAAGGGCAGCTGAACTCTCCCAAGCATTCAAGGAGAGGGGGAGATTTGTACTTATATTAGATGATGTCTGGAAGCAAATCAACCCAGAGGAGATTGGTATTCCTCTAGGAATGAATGGATGCAAGTTGGTCATAACAAGTCGTTCTAATGAATTTTGTCATTGGATGGGTTGTCAGAAGATTATAAAAGTTAACACACCTTCCGAACAAGAAGCTTGGCAATTATTCTTGAAGAAACATGGTAGAGTTGAACTTCATCCACGAGTAGAAGGGATTTGCAAGAAAATTGTAAAAAGATGTGGTGGTTTGCCACTTGCACTTGTCACATTGGCTGGAAACATGAGGAAGGTCACTGACATTCATGAACGGAGAGATGGATTGGAAGGACTGGCAGAATCATGTATGGGACAAGCTGGCATGGAATATGGGGTTCTGCCAATACTCTCATATAGTTATGATCCATTAAGAGATACAATGCTAAAAGGTTGTTTCTTACATTGCTCCCTTTATCCTGAAGACTATCATATTCCAAGAGGCAAATTGATTGAAAATTTCATTTCAGAAAAGCTGGTGGAGAGAAGTTATAGAAGCTTTAGAGCCGAGATTGACCAAGGTCATGCAATACTGAATCAATTGGAGAGAGTCTGCTTACTGGAAAGGACTTCAAATGGTACGGATGTGAAGATGCATGTTTTGATCAGAGACATGGCAATAGGGATCGCTAAAGATAACCCTAGAAACACGGTAAAAGCTGGATTTCACTTATGTGCTTGAGTAGACAGAAGATTTGGATAAGGTTTCCTTGATGGATAACTCTATAAAGGAAATTTCACCTGGCATGTCGCCCAAGTGTCCTGGACTTTCAACATTAATTTTGAGTGGTAATCCTTTGAAGAGGATTCCAGATTGTTTCTTTGCGCACAGAGATTTTGCATAGACTCTCACATCTTAAAGGGCTCTCGTTGCCAAGTCATATATGTGTACCAATAGAAAAAGTTTTGAGGCATTGAAACAGTTTGAATTATTAGAAGGCAGATTAAATAGCGCATGTGATCTCAATTGATTACTTAAGTCTCGACAACGTGACAAGCAACTCAGTTTCTACAGATTGTTTTTAAGCTCTTAAAGGTATAGACATTTTGATGATGTTCATGTACTACACTGTAAATGGGCACAGTTTGAAGATGGCAGTCTCATGGAGTCCTCTTCACGCAAAGACGAGAATTTGCTTCCACGAGATATTCAAGAACTAATCTTTGATAATAGTGGCTTGAGTAGTTAATGGATGATTTCCCAATTTTGAATAATGCTTGAGACTTAAAGTCCTGCATCATAGAAGATGAGGACAAATTAGAGTGCATCATGAGGTTATTGTCTGCAGAGGAAGAACAACAATCTAGTGAGGGCCCCATTTCAAAGCCTTGAAATTTTGAAACTTGCGAAATTTTATTGGACTCTTCAAGTGGGAAGCAGCTGCACCTCTTCCACCTGGCACATTTTCCTGGCTCAAAAATTTAAGGATTAGACATTGTCATAAAATGAAGAAGCTTTTCCCTCAGAGTTTGATACATAATTTCCGTAACATCGAAGAGTTGATGGTCTTTAACTGTGTACAAATGGAGGAGATAATAGAAGGTGACAAGAATGGAGGAAACAGTAGTAGTGCTGATATCACATTTCCAAGGTTACTTATTTTGCATCTTAGGAATCTGCCACAACTGGAGCATCTGCAAGGTGTTGATTAGTTGTGATTTCATTCGGCACATTCATTTGGAGGGCATTATAAGGATAAAGAAAGTGCCTTTATATCTGCAGCTTCTCGATAGACAACCATCTCCGCCCCCATCTCTTATATTAATTTGGATATGTAAAGAAGACCTGTGGGAATCATTGGATTGGGACCATCACAATGCCAACAGCGTCCTAGAACACTTGGTAAGATACTTTGATGAGAACTGCTGGATAGCCCAGGATCAGCTTTCTAATACTGGCGCTAGCCCTGTTGATAACTGAAGAAGGTGTTGATCAAACTCTATCTGCTCACAGGTATGTATCTATTCCATCACCTCATTAATTTTAAACAACGTATTTCTTTTCTTTTGGTCTCCTAATAATTAATTCCAATAATTTTTTTTAAATATACTTTTTGTATTAATGATCCAAAAAGATAGCATGACTTACTGTATAATTATTACATAGTTAACCCTTAATACAAATAATTACAGAATCATTAATTCAAAATTATAGTTTTAAATATGAAAATCATATCAGTTTATCATCTATATTTATAACAAGATGCACCTTTTTCATGTAAGAATATTATAAGGTTCTCACAAATTAGTAAATATCCAAACAACATTTAGATATAAAATCAGAAAATAAGTTATTTTACAATAAACCTAAAAGTTAAATAAAATTATTATCTATGCGAATTTGTGCAAAATAAGTTATAATATTAGCAAAATACATTAAATAATAATCATCTATTCTGGCTGTCCTAATTGACTCGTAATTTTTTGTATATTTGGATTATTAAGCATTTTCCAGGTGTTGTGCTAATATCTAAGCTCTACTATTCCTAGCATTTTGACATCTCGATTAAGTTAATAATTGACTCATCCTATATTTTCATTTAATTTGAGGAAACTTTTCTTGTCAATTGTAACTTGAAATATTACAAAAGTTTACTCGTTCTTGTCAGGCTTGTAAAAGAATGCTTAGCTACTATGGTTGGTTGGGATTCAAGACAATACCTAAGCTGGAGTTTGATCAACATGTTGTTCATAACTATACGAGAGTATTGGAAAAACATCATTTTCCATGACGGCAAGTCTCATACATGAATTTTTCAGTGCTCCTGATGTATATCTCCAATCTTGAATGTCACTCTTTCCCCTCATGCTTTTAACCAATTTGACAAGTGCAAGTGGCAAACCACCACACCGTTTTACCATTTTCTTGCAAATCCCTTCTACTTTAGGATGAAGTTCAACTCTGCGAAGTTTCTTCTAGAATAGTTCCAAAGCTTCTTGATGGGGAAGTGTTTTCACTTTTATAATCCTTTAGAAGCCCATCCATTGATAAACTTCTTCTGATTGAGTTGTTATGACCAACTTGCATCCATTCATTCCTACAAAAATATTAATATCCTTTAAATCGATTTGTTTCTTGACATTGTCCAACTTTCTCAGGCATTCAAGAAAAGGGAGATATTTGTACTCATCAAGAAACAAATTGACTTAAAGGATATTGATATTTCTGTAGGAATTAATGGATGCAAGTTAGTCATAACAACTCAGAAGAAGTTTAGCAATGAATGGGCTACCAGAGGATTATAAAAGTGAAAACACTTCCCCAAGCTTTGGAACTATTCTTGAAGAAACTTCGCAGAGTTGAACTTCATCCCGAAGTAGAAGGGATTTGCAAGAAAATGGTAAAACGGTGTAGTGGTTTGCCACTTGCTCTTGTCAAATTGGCTAAAAGCATGATGGGAAAGAATGACATTCAAGCTTGGAGATATACATCAGGGGCATTGAAAAATTCATGTATGGAACTTGCCGTCATGGAAAATGACGTTTTTCCAATACTCTCGTATAGTTATGAACAAAAGCCTTCAATCGTTGTCCCTGGAAAACTTGCTAGAATTTTTTGGTCTCTTCATGTGTGAAGCAGTTGCACCTTTTCCACTTGGCTCATTTTCCTGTCTCAAAAAGTTGATTGAAAAGTGTGATAAAATGAAGAAGCTTTTCCCTCAGAGTTTGGTACACAATTTCCATAACCTCCAACACTTGACTGTTACTAGTTGTTCACGAGTGGAAGAGATAATTGAAGATGACAACAATGATGGAGTAAACAGTAGCAACGTAGATATCACATTTCCATGTTTAAAATATTTGTATCTGAGATATCTGCCACAACTGAAGAGCATCTGCAACGGTATGATTTGTCGTGATTCCGTTCAGGAAATTCATTTGGTGGGCGTTAAAATGATCAAGAAAGTGCCTTTATATCTGCGGCTTTGGTGGGAATCATTGGAGTGGGACAATCACAATGCCAACAGCATCCTTGATCAAGAAAGTACCTTTATATCTGCGGCTTCTCAATGTACAACCATGTCCTCCCCCCCTTCCCCTTCTCTTGAATGAATCAGGATAGCGAGAGAAGAAGAAGAATGGTGGGAATCATTGGAGTGGGACAATCACAATGCCAACAGCATCCTTGAACACTTGGTAGATTACTTCAATGAGTGAAGGTGTTTGATCACGGGTATGTCTCTATTCCATCACCTTACTAATTTTAAACGAGTTTCTTCTGGTCTCCTAATATTTAATTCCAATAAATATTTTTAAAAATATGGAGGCAAGTAGTGTTATAATGTACAATATTACATTGGAAAAAATCACATTTACCTTACATAAAAATAACAATTCTATATACTATATCTTTGAATATATTTCTAAAATACTATATAGAATACAAAATAACATTATAAATACTTGATCCCAATATTACTACAATAATCTTTTCTGTAACTGATATTCAAATACCAGCATACATTACCGCTAATTAATTACATCCCTATGTATTAGCTAATTCAGAAAAGATAAATGGAAAATGATAATAAAAAAAATGGAGAAGAAATGGCTGTTTTTATGATTCGGCTTGAAGAATCAAACTCTTTAATAACTAGCCTTTGCGAACTCGATCGTCAATCTGTTCTCAGAATTGGAGATTTTCGTATATACTCCAATATTTCGTAATAAAAAGATAATATCAGCAATCTGTTCTCAAAATTGGATACTTTCGTATTTACTCCTATATTTCGTAATACAAGATAATATCACTAACAGTAATTTGATATACATCTTGATTCAAAATTTTATTTATTGTGGTGCACTACAACTTATGAATATGTGAATTCTATGTAAAATATGTGTCCACGTGTGGAACCATACTGTATTCCATTGAACTGTGGCATTGCTTATGTAATTACATTTGATGTCAATGTGTGCTAACTCATCAATGAATATGATGATGAATCGAATTTTGGAATGAGTTTGAAACATGAATGTGCTACATCAACAGCTCAGTTTTAATCTTTGAAACATGGACTTCACAGCTGTGTTAAGTGTGTGGAAATTCAATATGTGTATGTAATTAACTCATTGGATTGCTTATCGAACTGTTATCTTTTGAATAGCGGCATTGCATATTAAATACATTTATTTCACTATGTGATAACTGATCGATGAAAAGGATCATGAATTGGATGGTGGATTAGTTTGAAAAACTAATGTGGTCTGTTTTGGTTGTGTGCAGCTATGGACGTGTTACCAAAATAAATGTCCCATTGGAATTCAAAGTACACTTCGTTTATCATCGTGCCCCAACTCTTAAAAGGCAGTGTAAACTCCAACAGCTTACAAGTGAGTAAAATTATATAATCCTTTCTAGATATCAGGTGCAAGTTACCTAGTCAATAAGCAGTTGTTCTTTAATTCCCTTTCTTCTATATATCTTGTATAGCTTGCATTCATTTTTAATTCACCAAGCAATGTATAATTCACACGTTTATTCATCACTTTTCTCTGCACACTTTGTGAGGAGGATAGCTCTCTCATTTTTTGTTTTTTGTTTTTTGTTTTTTTTAACGCTTTCAGGTATTTTACACACAACTGGCCGGAGAGAGGGATAAAAACATGAAGTAGAAAACAAAAGTGATGCATGAAGCTTAAAGAACGCTGGTACATTATCCCAGTTAGTGACTACCATACTGTCGAACAATGTATGCTGCCCTTCGTGACCAGATTAAATTGCTAGTTCTTTTCCCATTCTTCCTGGTTTTGAATCTGTGGGGTCAAATTTTTTGCACAATATTCAAACGCTGCATTTAACAAAAACACATTACAAGCATTCAGTTCAATCGCTAATGTAAATGTGTAGTGTTACTTGTCTATTGAAAATCACACAATAAGATGGATTTCAAATTTAATGAAAAGATGACATGTAACGGCAAATTATGTTGCAGTAAAAATTAAGCAGTTAATATAAGAGAAACCAAAATCAGATACATTGCAATACCACGTGTGTATGATACCGAAATATAGTTGTGAAAGAAATTATGTGAATGTGTAGCGTCACGTTTTCAAGAGCAGAGCATGGCTATGTAAAGCTTTGATTTCGAGCTGTGGCCAAGCTTTTGCATACTCTGCGTCACATTTTCTAGAGCAGAGCATGGCTATGTAAAGCTTTGATTTCGATCTGTGGCCAAGCTTTTGCATACTCCAAATACTGAACAAAAATAAATGAAGGTCTGTCCCGCTATTCATCTCATCGTGCTAGATCAATTGAAAGAGCTAAAATAACCATTGTCAAGAAATCTTCTGTTGCGTTCTGGAGTATGGACAATCTAAAACTCAACTTCTCTCTTTCCAAACAGAATGACTCGGAAATCAACATACATTAAAGAGAAAGCAAATGGGCACAATTACAAAGGCCGAATAACTTCTTCCAGAAACAGCAGCAGGAGAGATTGCCAGACTTAACTTGCTTCATAAGCTCTCAATGCGCTGCAGTTTATACAATTCTTGTCCTCATATGTACTCTATTGATTAGCTGTTTGGTTCCTCATCTTTCAATTTGAATGTCCAATCAGGAAAGTCCGACCCGACGGAGTTTTTTTTTGTAGAATTCACCCTTCGTCTCATTTGTAGGGACAATTTATATTGTCAGAGGATCGATCAAGCAGAAAATAAAAGTGAACTCTGCATCAGTAACTATAATCCAGAGGGCGAAACTAAATTGGGCTGTGAAGTTGCATGAAAATCAAGGTAACCGATTAATGTGGATCAAAAAATCAGCTGTGTATCATCATTATTCTTAAATCATCAAACAAATGTGAGTTATAAAATTAGTGATTCGTGATCCATAAATAAATTGTGACCTATAAACCTTTCGATATGCAACCAATGAATGAATTGTGACGAATTTTGATTTGTGATCGTGCAACCTATAAATTTTTTATTTGTGACTAATTAATTCGATGATTTATGATCAAATTGTACAGAATTATGATCTTAATATATTTAATTAATAATATATATATTTAACTAATTATTTTACAAATAAAACTTAAATAATATCTGATTTTTGAAGTTTTAAACCTTGTTTCTTAATTTTGAAATGGGTCGTAATCTCTTAGATAAGAAATTTTCTTAATACTCCCAAATTCAAAAACTAAACCCATGCACGCGCATTAAAAAATAGTCATTAGGATGGATGGTTTCAAATTTTATTTTTGGTATTGTTTCGTGAAAAGTTCTCAACTTTTCATGAATTGTTGAAACTTTTTTGTAACGTAAAAATGAAAATCTATAAATAAGTAGTAGATTTCGATTTCTAAACACGAGAAAATATTATTTGAGTTATTCCAATTCATAAAATTCCAAATTCTAATTCCTTAAAACTCTTTCATCAATTTTTCTTCGGATGAATCACTCGTGCTTTAGATTTCTTCCTTGAAAGGCTTGTCCCATCCTCTAAATTATTTGTCGAAAATTCAAAAAGCAATACAAGAAGAAACAAATACCGTTTTTAAGAAAGCGTATCATATACATCTTTTGGACCTCATTATTTTCTAACAAGGAGCACTAAATCCCAGCACAACTTTTTGCACGTATGATCCAAAAACATAGATTCACTGTATAATTGCAGTAAAATCTCGATAAATAAATGTTTGATAAATTAACAATCTCGCTTAAATAATAAAATTCTTCAATCCCGACTTGGGCAAGTATACTAAATTAATACCCCCGCTAAATGCATAAGATAATAATTTTTTTATTTTTTATTTTTTGAAATTCTTTTAAGGCCCAAAAGATATATAAAATAATAATTGTTTAAATTCATAAAAGTTCATACTAATACAAATTAACAAATTAAAATAATAATTTTTCTCGATTCCAACATTATTATTTTATAGAAGTTTTACTGTGTCACATAGTTAACCGTTATAATTCCGTTTTTAAAGGTTGTCTGTATCGCAAATTCTAGGTGCATATATGATAAGGTGTCTGCGTATAGGGATGACAACGGTTCGGTTC
>CAIGRF010129559.1:8039-19259 GCA_903798235.1 Fraxinus ornus | reverse complement strand
CAAATACACAATGACTAGCAACATCGACGATGAAACTCATCGCAGCTGGTTGTGGTCAGGGACTGATTTAGTGGGGGGGCTGACCGGGCTTCAGCCCCCCCAAGCCCAATAATTTTCTTAATTGAAAAAAAAATTATGTAAATTTTTTTTTCCTAGTGTAATTTTTTATTTTTTTTCGTATTAGTCCGGTCTGTAATTCGATCCTGGATCCGTTCCTGTATGACATGGTTCTGGGTGTTAAACATTCAGAAATGAATATTTTGAATTCTGACGATTTTAACATCTAATTGAAGATTTTCTTCACGCGGGTATTAAAATTCATATAATCAAATAGGTTGGAATTCAAAGTTTCACTTTTGAAGGTTGAAACCATAACCAAGCTACTTGAATGATTAAACATCCTATCTCCATTTTGGATTATTCTTCTTGTACATAGGGGCCACCATAATGGTGTCTATAATGGACACATAGTGCCCCCTATTGAAGGGCACAAGTAAACATCGCTCAAAGTGCAGTAGTCCGTAAATTACACGGGAGAGGTAAACAGCACTAGTAAGTCTGGTGCGACGGGCTCGATTGAGGAAGTGTTGGTAAATGATTTGAACTTGCACTAGGTAAACTCCGCTTCACGTGCAGTAGCCCGCAAACCACACAAAAGGGGTAAACCGCACTAGCAAGCCCGGTGCGACAAGTTCGATTGAGAAAGTGTTAGCATGGAATTTGAACTTATGACCATCGGTCTCCGCGTTCACCAACTCCATCAATTCGGCCACCCCGAAAGGGTTGTACAATTATTGTTAACAATATTTGTTGACAATGTTTAATATGACAAAATCTGGACTATTGATTTAAAAAATCGTTTTTGAATTTATTTATTTATTTTTTTAAAAAATTCATGAATGCGATAATGTCAAAATCATGATTATCAATAATATTGTTTACTGTCATTGTACATGTAGCATGTTGTACTAATATAATTCGCAAAATGTTATAAACAATTCTAAGAGCATTTACATCTACAAGAGACTATCTATTTAGAAGAATATATTATGGTTCTTTATATTTAACACTTAATTTTTCTATTCCTAAAAAATATTTATTATTTTTTTATATCTTTTACTTTCATCGGCTTCCTTTCAAATTATTATATTATTAATCTCCATTGAAAATTGAAATATTTTGAATGCATTTAATTATAAAGATTGAATTTGGCTATCTAAATTTGGATAGTCAAACTCACTATATATTTTAAAATCTTAATTTAAAAAAACTCTTGGAGCATAATTTTAATTATTGATTCTTTAAATCTAGGGAACATCTTATGTTTAAAAAACTTTTTTGGAGATGCTCTTAAACACGACTTCGTTTTATTTATTATTTATTTCTATTGTCTAATTTTATTACTTAATGTTTAATAATTAGGAGTTTTAAAAAATATTTCTTAGTTATTATTTGCTAATAGGTGCTTTTCATTATTAATTAGGAGTTGAAGGACCCAAATGCAATTTTATATGACTTTAGCGAATTAGGTTTGATGCTTTTATTTAGATGGCATCCGCACTAGTGGAATTTAGCTTTGTTTGTTTCTAGAAGTAAATATGTGGAGATATTTTTCTATAGTTTTTTTTCCCATTAAATTTCGTTTTATGACAGAATCAATTGCTTAGGAGCAGCGATGCTAGAAAAGTGATAGTTTGAGGATGGATCTGCAAAATAATGAGATTGAGAACAAGGATGCTATTTGGTTAATAGGTTAAGGACCATGGTTAAATTTTATCATAAATGATATTTAGGGTCACTGTCAAACAAATTTGCCTTTAGCATTTTCAATATCTACAGTTAAAATATCAATATTGACCCATAAGTTAATTTATTTTCTACTATGTGGAATATGCTTTTATTTCAAATTTTATATTTTTTTTTTTGAAAAATCTAATTTAATAATTTTCAGATTCAATAGATATTATTAATTTTTTTCCTTTCAAAATAATAGATAGTATTAGACAAATATTTAATTATAACATGTGTCATAAATATTTATCTACATTTTACTGTAATAATAATAACGTAAACAATTAGATTTACGTAATTTTGACCTTCTTAATAGGAATTCTATGTATCCATATGTATTCTTATAATCCTTACCTCAGATTTTGCAAATGAATTCTATAAATAAAATCTTTGGACCACTTAGTTTGAGCGTCTATTACTCTCACTCTCTCCCGAAGTACTATCTTTTTTTATTAAGGTATGTGATTAAATAATTATTTGATATATGTCTGTAAGAGTGAAAAACAATCCATATGACAATTGCAATCATCTCTTGATGATATTGCTTAATGAAATATATTTTGATGGTCGAATCATCAATGTTCGCCATGAGCCATTATGTTGACCAGGCACTTTGTAAACTTGGGCCGTGGCAGGGCTGTTTTCGTTTTCATTTCTTATGCTTGCTCTGCCCAGTGGCCAGCCCCAAAACATTAAGATTTTTAGTGTGTAAATCTCTTTTATATGTAAAACTTTATGTGGATTTCATTTTTTTTTTTTTTTTTTTTGTCCATCTTAAATTTTTTTTTAGTCCAATCTTAGATATGTCCCTGATATTGCCCATGGAAAGTAAATAAGACTTGAAAGTTTTCTCTTTCAATGTACTGTGCAGTTACTATCAAAACTCCTCCCAATGGAATCAAAGGCATTGAAGAATTCGGTTATTGTTGTGGTAGCAATGATAATTGGGTTCCTAATTTTGGCCCCAGACAGTGTGGAATGTGCATTTGGAATTGAGCTGAGCTGCTGAAGCCGTGCACACAACTTGCATGCGTTGATGCATGCAAGAAACAGCTGAAGGAGGATTTCAAGAGTGCATCCTGTGTACATCAACCTAAAGCGAATTTTTGTGTCTGCTTAGGTTAAATTTGTCAACTAGACACATATTGGCTAAGATTCTGAGTCGTGTGAACTAAACATGTCCATGTAGTGTTTAAGAAAATAAATAAAGACTCTTTTGATCATTATAATCTGAGTATGTAGGCTTTTTGAATTCCTACTTTTTGTAGATTTTCGAGTAGGGATGATTTCACGACATTGAATTGGATTTTCGAGTAGGGCTGTTAATGAATTGGATTTTGATCCGAATTCGATGAAATTAATGGAAGATAGATTCAAGATCTTAGTCTGATAACCCGATCAAGATCTGAATTCGATAATCCGTTAACTAAATGGATCAAATATGGATATAGATCAATCTGATTCGATAACAATTCGATCCGATTTATTATAAATAATTGAGTCAGTAAAATATTTTTATGGCATGTTATTTGAAACAAAAATAAATAAATGAGAAAATAAATAAAAAAGTCATAAAATTCAAAATATAAAAAAGTTTAAAATTTTATATTTATTAAACCCGTTTAAGAATTGGAAATAATAATAATAATAAAAGTTGATTCCAACGTTACTTTTTTCCTAATTTCTTTAATTTCGAATTAGATTATCAGATCGAATATTCGATAACATAGCAAAACGGATATGGATTTAACAATCAAACATCCATTGGATTATCGGATCGGATCGGATAATTATTCTTATCAGATCGGATCGGATCGAATATAGCCAGATTCAACCCATATCCGTCCATTTACAGCCCTAAAAGCAGCAAAGTATATTCTGACTTCAACAATCTTATCCAAATGAATTTATTGAATACATTGTTGAGAATTTAGCGTACACCCTACCAAGAAACCACCCAATTGCCACAAAACGCTCTGATTGGGAGTAGCATGAGATAAATATTGAATATTGATGTCATCCTCTTTGCCGTATTGAGGACCCAAATTGGCTTTGGCTATTCAATTGTGACAAGACTACCGTGTTTTAACACCTTTCATAGTAATATCTTTATAGCATGTGATCCGTAATTTAAAGAGCATCTTTAAAAAATTTTAAATAAGAGTCAAACTTCAACAACACTATATTTCTTCATTATTTTGTTTTCTAGAAGCAATTATTATTATTAATGACTTTCCCTCTTTTTTATTTTATATTGAAATTAAAAAAATAGAAAATTTTGCAATAATAAATGAAACATTATTTGGAGAGTCAAATTCACTCATTATTTTAATTATTAAAGATAAAGAGTTTATTGAATACATCAAAAAGAGGTTTAGAATTAAGCAATCACTTTGACCTTCTTATAAGAAATCCATCCCTCAGATTTTACAAATGAATTCAATAAATAAAATCATTAGACCTTTTAGTTTGAGCGTCCATCAGTTCTCTCGCTCTCTCACGAAGTAATTCTATCTATTGAATAATTATTTGATATGCGTTTGTAAGAGTGAAAATCAATCGACACTACCATTGCAAACATCTCTTGATGGAATTGCTAAATGAAATATATTTTGATGGTCGAACCATCAAGGTTCGCCATGGGCAATTATGTGGACCGCTCAATTTGTAAACTTGGGCCATGGCGGGGTCGTTTTTGTTTTCATTTCTTATGCTTGCTCTGCCCAGTGGCCATCCCCAAAACATTAATATTTTTAATATGTAAATTTCTTTTATAAGTAAAAATTTATGTGGAATGAGTTTCTCTTTCAATGTATTGTGCAGTTACCATCAAAACTCCTCCCAATGGAAGCAAAGGCATTGAAGAATTTGGGTTATTGTTGCGGTAGCAATGGTAATTGGGTTCCTAATTTTGGCAATATCCGTGCACAGTACCTGCATGCATTGATGCATGCAAGAAAATCCTGAAGGACAAGTTCAAGAGTGCATCCTGTGTAGATCAACCTAAAGGAGATTTTTGTGTCTGTTTAGGTTAAATTTGTCAACTAGACACATATTGGCTATGATTATGAGTCATGTGAACTAAACATGTCCATGTAGTGTTTAAGAAAATAAATAAAGACTCTTTTGACCATTATAATCTCAGTATGTAGACTTTTTGAATTCCTAGATTTTCGTGTATGGATGATTGCACGACATTGACCTGAAAGCAGCAAAGTATATTTCGACTTCAACAATCTTATCCAAATGAGATCATTGAATGCGTTGTTGAGAATGTAAGGTACACCCTACCAAGAAACCACCCAATTGCCACAAAACGCTCCAATTGGGAGTAGCATGTGATAAGTATTGAATATTGATGTCATCATTTTTCGCCGTATTGAGGACTTAAATTGGCTTTGGCTATTCAATTGTGACAAGACTTCCGCATTTAACTCCTTTCATTATAGTAGTAATATCTTTATAACATATCCAATAGTGATCTTTAATTTAAAGAGCATCTTTAGAAAATTTTAAATATAAAGAGTCAAGCTTCAACGACAATCTATATTTCTTCATTATTTTGTTTTTCCAAAAGCAATTATTATTCGTCACTTTCCCTCTTTTTTATTTCATATAGAAATTAGAAAAAATAGAAAATTGTGCCAATAATAAATGAAACATTATTTGGAGAGTCAATTCACTCATTATTTTAATTTTTAAAGTGAAAGAGTGTATTGAACACATCAAAAAGAGATTTGACCCTATCAGATAGAGAAAAATGAGGCTAATTAGTAATGTTATTTAGCTCCATTGGGGTTACAATCTTATGACGTTAATGTGACATTAAATAATATGTGAAATCAAATAATGACATGTTTGGTAGCGATTTTCCATCCCAATTAAAATGATTTTTCCAGCCGTTATCACATTTTCCAGCCGTCATTTTTGACCCACCCTCTCACAAGTGGGCCCCGCAAGTACAAAGCAACGGCCATTTTTCCTCTTTAAATTTGATGAAAATGGTTACCAGACACAGCTTAAGTAATTTAATTTCACATTTTATTTTCTATCATTTAGAGCAACTAAATTGGGGTTGTAATCCCAATAGGGACTACATAGCATTACTTTATTTTAAAAGTTATTTAGTCAACCTTTAATTTTAATCATACATTTTGCAGAACACACACTATCACCCACTTATTTATCACTCCTTTCATTGCATTTAATTTATCAACTAATATATAAACCCAAACGAGCACTAATTATGAAAAAATATGAGATTTTATTATACACATCGAGCTCGCTAATAATTTTGTGGTCAGAATCGATTTCAGTAACTATAACATATAAAGTTCACTAGTTTTATTAGGTTAGGGACCATTTGAAAATTTTTGACATTCAATCTTCATCATTTGCCGATGAGCTTAAGAGGGATCTTGTTGCACCCCCAACAATACTTCCCTCAACATAACAATCTTGTGATTAGAACTTATGACCTTGGATTTGATATCACTCGTATGGTCAAGTTTGAACTATTCATTTGTGAATTAAGGGCGTGTTTGATAGGCTTCCAATTCCATGGAAAATAGAATTCAAATTTCATTTTTCAACATTTGTCATGTTTTATTGAACACATCAAAAAGAGATTTAACCCTATCAGATAGAGAAAAATGAGGCTAATTAGTAATGCTATTTAGCTCCATTGAGATTACAATCTCAGTCTATGTGACGTTAATGTAACATTAAATGATATGTGAAATTAAATAAGGACCTGTTTGGTAGCGATTTTCCATCCCAATTAAAATGATTTTTCCAGCCGTTATCACCTTTTCCAGCCGTCATTTTTGACCCACCCTCTCACAAGTGGGCCCCCGCAAGTACAAAGGAACGACCATTTTTCCTCTTTAAATTTGATGAAAATGGTTCCCAGACACAGCTTAAGTAATTTAATTTCACATTTTATTTTCTATCATTTAGAGCAACTAAATTGGGGTTGTAACCCCAATAGGGACTACATAGCATTACTCTATTTTAAAAAGTTATTTAGTCAATCTTTAATTTTAATCATACATTTTGCAGAACACACACTATCACCCACTTATTTATCACTCCTTTCATTGCATTTAATTTATCAACTAATATATAAACCCCAATCAATAGAACTTTAACATTATTGTTTCTGTTATCATTCTAAACGATGTAAACAACATCAACAACAAAAATATTACATTAATTATCTCGGTTTAGATGGTTAAATACGTTATGCATGCTCTTGTATCATCTTCAACATGACTGCACTTCCAATTTTCCCAACTAAGATACATTAATTGCCACCTTAATTACAAAGGAATGGAAAAATATAGTCAAGTATTTTGATCAATGTTGGACCATAGCGTCTAGTAGTTACAAATTAGTACTCCTCAATCAACAATACATGAAATCATACAGTCCAAGTCATGACTTAGCTCAGAGACGAAAATGTGTGACGTTAATTAATATTATTTCTTTCTGGAGGGGATGAAACATTTTATTTATTTATTTATTATTTTATTCATATGAAGATGCTGGAGAAATTGTCTCCGTTTCAATTTAATTTTCAAATCCAACCAGATTATTTTCCAGATGACAAAACGTCGTTTAATGGGAATTGGGTATTGATTGGAAATATTTGATTAAAAATAAGGAAAAGTTTTGAGGTTGCGTGTAATATTATTTTATTAAAAAATGTGTAGTTGCAATGGAGTTAAAACACTATTCGAGAATGTAATTTTTTTTAAAAAAAGGGGACTCAAACACGGAAATAATACATTTTTGATATAATTTTAATTTGTTCCTGGTGTTCAATTAAAAAGTATTGTATAGAGTATACCTCATATTCTATTAAAAATCTACAACTTTCGATGTTATACTAATCCATTTTTTCAATTTCCAATACATCGAGTAATCATATTTGTTTGTTTAAATTTTATCATCTTTTAACCACATTTACAAATTTACATTTTCATCTTTAATTTCTAAGTGATAAGAACATAATTGAACGAAATGATAGGCAAAAGTCATGAAAAGACAAAAGATGACGACCAATCTTTGAAAACCTAGAGGAAGACACATCCAGACTCCTTCATGACTTCATATTCTATATATATATGCATCAAATGCAGCAGTTTTTATGATCAAAAGGTAATACTTTTTGCATTTGGGAAACATACATAAAAGCTCCTCCAATTTTTCACAAACATAGGCAAGTTTCGGTACTCAATTTGAGTTGGTTTCTTCTCGACTAAGATACTCAATCAATCCGTTCGAGTTTTAAACAATTTTCGTTTTTGAGTAAGATACTAATCAAACCATTGAGTACTCAATTTTTAGACGGAGTTCTTGAGGGATACACATTACTCGATGGAAATATCAAGCAATAGCCAAGTGTTTGAATTCAATGTCAATAAAGGGAAGCCAATTCTTGTTCCTCCAGCCGAGAAAACCCCGACCGGCCTATATTTCCTCTGCAACTTGGATCAAAACATTGCCGTCACAATGCGAACAGTTTACGGCTTCAAATCCGAAGATGCAAGCATTGAAAATGATGTGGAAATAATCAAGGACGCCCTGTCTAGAGTTCTTGTCCATTTCTACCCGCTTGCAGGGCGGCTGACGATTAGTCCGGATAAGAAACTTGCGGTGGATTGCACGGCCGAAGGGGCAGTGTTTGTTGCGGCTGAAGCAGATTGTAAACTTGAAGATTTAGGTGATATTACGAAGCCTGATAATGGGATGCTTTGGCATCTTGTTTATGATATTCCTGGTGCTGAAAATATACTGAAAATTCCGCCCATGGTGGCTCAAGTAAGTTGCTTTCTTTAAAATTCCTCCCAACCAGAATCACTCGATTGTCAAAATAACTCTCTCTACCTTAGGACCGAGGCAAACCTAGAGGGAGCCGGGATTGGCAACTGCCCCCGGCAACATTTTTAAATTCTATGTAGAAATTTTGAATTTTTATAACATAATAAATATTTTTGCCCCTTAACGTTCTTTGAGTCATTCATTTAGTCCATGTTTGGTAGCTATTAAAATCAGTTTTTTAGTATATTTTGATAAAAGTTGATAAAATGTATGGTTAAAAAGTTGTAGGTCCCATAGAGTGTGTACCTAAAATTAATTGTTAACTTTCATCCTGTTTGATCCACATTCTTACAAAAAATCATTTTTTTAAAAACTCATTTCCAATCACATATTTTTGAATAAAATAATATTACACACAAATCAAAAATATTTCCTTATTTTTTAGCCATATATTTTCCATCAAATCACTATTTTAAATGTATTTTCTCCCCAACAATAAAGGTTGAACCCCAACCTTGAGGGCCCCCACCTACTCTGCCCTAGACTTTGGTGAAGGATGTAAATTGCAGGTTATGCCTCCAAGGGTACAGGGTGGAAGGCTGCTTGTACACTTGCACTTACCCAATGGTCAAATCCATATTTCAGGATTCGAACCCTTGACATGGCAGCCTCAAGCAAAATTGGAGCTTTTCCACCTTCCCCTTTTACCACTTGGAGATGTGCCCTGGAGGAGGCATTTTCTCCCCAATAATAATGTGCATCAAAGGGGGTCTTTGACTTGAAATTTTAATTCAAACCAAACAGGGGCATAGTTTGGATTGGGTTCTCAAATGGTTTCATTTCATTAGTATAGTGTACCAGGGTCCCCTTTATTTTTCTTTAATCTCATCCTTATTGCCATAATGGTTTTTTTCAGGTAACAAAGTTCAAATGCGGAGGTTTTGTTATAGGGATGTGCATGAACCATTGTATGCTTGATGGAATTGGCGCAATGGATTTTTTTAATTCTTGGGGTGAAACTGCTAGGAATTTGCCTGTTAAAGTCCTTCCATTTCTTGACAGAACTATTCTCAGAGCAAGAAATCCACCCCAGATTGAATTCCCCCACCATGAATTTTCTGATATTCAAGATATATCAAACACTTCTCAACTTTACAAACAAGAAATCATTTGCAAAGCCTTTCATTTTGACCCCGAAAAGCTTGAGAATCTCAGAAAGAAAGCCTTGGAGGATGGAAATCTTCATAAATGCACAAGATTTGAAGCTCTTACGGCTTTTGTTTGGAAATCTCGTAGTCAGGCTTTAAAACTGAAGCCTGATCAACAGACGAAACTCCTTTTCGCAGTTGATGGCCGGTCGAGATTGGATCCACCACTCCCAGAGGGATTCTTTGGCAATGGAATTGTGTTAACATATTCAATCTGTAGTGCAGGTGATCTAGTGAAAAATCCTCTATCATTTGCAGTGAAACTAGTCTCTGATGCAGTTAAAATGGTCACAGGTAATCTTGACCATTACATACAACATTTAGTGCCCGTTTGTCATAACTTCTGCTTATTGTGAAAGAATTTTTAGAGAAAGTTATTTTAATTTTTATTTGAAAACTAATTTTTAAAAGCACTTCATATTTCGAAAATGATTTTAGAGGAAGTCATATTGGATCAGGAAGCCCTTCTAACTATCAAAACTACTTTTATAAAATTAGCCATACGGATCTAAAAATGGCTTCATTTTGACTCTTCAAAAGCCATGTCAAACAGACCCTTAATTTCCTTTACCGTTGATAGTCTATAACTTCTTAATACTGGATCTCTAGGGTAAAAGCCATAGTTAGTCTGTCTACTTGTACCGAAGTTTCATTTCAGTCATTTAACTCAAGTTCTAAAGTCTTTATATCTAAAGTAATTTCTGTTGTTTGAATTGAAACAAATTATAATTCTTAATTTTCTTGCAGACCGTTACATGAGATCTGCCATAGACTATTTTGAGGTAACTCGAGCCAGGCCATCTATGTCCGGAACCCTACTGATTACAACCTGGTCCAAGCTATCTTTCCATACTATTGATTTTGGTTGGGGAGAACCTGTTGTGTCAGGACCTCTGGGCTTGCCTGATAAGGAAGTTATTGTGTTCGCATCTCATGGAAAAGAAAGGAAAGGTGGCATTAATGTGATTGTCGGATTACCAGCTTCTGCAATGAAGACCTTCCAAGAAATCTTGCTTGCATCAAATGCCGGGTAAAGATTAAATACGGCACCACATCAGACGTGCCTTAAAAGTTTGTTGTGTACCATTATGGGAGAATACTATAAAGAATAATAAAAAGTAATTTAATTTCTTTTTCTTTATTAATATTATTAAAAGAGTTATAGATGTATTGTCATATTGTAAGTGTCAAAATGGTATGGATTCAATGTATTACTAGTAGATAATGTATGTTGCGTTTTGTATTTGATCATGGAAAATTATTTATTAAACCTTTGTTTGATCCCTATTATTTTCAAAATACATTTTTGTCTATCTTTTTTTTCAATTATATATTTTTCAATAAAATAATATTACACGCAAATAAAAAAAATTCTTATTTTTTAACTACACATTAT
>CAIGRF010129550.1:1791-21214 GCA_903798235.1 Fraxinus ornus | reverse complement strand
TGTACCTAATTTTTAATAGAATAATTATATTCACACCAATTTTTTTTTTTTTTTTTTATAAATATATCAAATTTAATTACGTTAAAGATTTTTAATTTTTATTCATCGTCACAATTATCCTCAACTTTTTTCATTATATTCTTTATTTTTAACCTTTCATTAACCAGCAATATTATCCTTAATCACGATTTTCAAGCAAAGTTAGTATTAAATTATTAATGTGCTTTCAAATGACGGACAAATATTTTGTCGTAATTTTTTCCTTTTTTTGGCATATTTAGCCCCTATTTGTTTCTGATTAAATCACGCATTTTATGAGGTCCACAACTTTTCAACCATATATTTCATCATTTTTTTATCAAAATCTAATTTTTTTATCAAACTAAAAATCTAATTCTAATAGACAACCAACATGGGCTTAATAATACTATGGCAAATTAGCATTTTCTGATTAAACCATATGTTTTTAATTTTTCTTTTCACAAATCAGGTTAACCAATTAATTCTTCAGAAATAAAGTAATTATTTGAAAAATACTAAGCGTACTTCTCTCCTCCATAGTTTTTCAAAAAAAATTATTTTTGAAAAAATCATCTTAAAATATAATAGCTACGATTTATTTTTTTCTTTTTTCCGAAAGTTAATTTAATTTTGCGATAGGCCAATAGTCAACATATCAAAATTAAACCAATAAAAACAATGATCTTGCTACATATACATCACGATTTTACATCAAATGTACGGTTTTCAATTGAATTGGGCGGGCCATTTTATATTAAGCATATAAAACTTCTGTAAATCCAAGCTTAAAATGAACGTTATCTTAGAATCTGAAAATCGTTCATGGATCCTAGAGTTTGTGTACATCTCAACTGTAGATTCTGGCTTCGGGCAATGGTTTGATCGTTAGTTCTTGTTCGGCCAGAGCGTCTAAAGTTGCACTGCGACTCGTATGACTATTTATTATCTTAATGTCAAAATAAGTGACTTTTTATTTGAATGGAATATTAAGATAAAAATGGAATAAATAAAAAACATAGAATTCAAAGTTCAATCAGGAACAGTAGATTGAAAGAGGATTAATTTGATGGACCATGATATATTGTCATCTTTTTGGATAGAATGTCCATGACATTTTATCATTCGATTGTTTAAAAAAAAACAGTCAGATTTCTCATCCAATTATCTGCAGTCACTGCATTTGTCAAGTAGGTGGGCAAAAATATTTGGCAAAGTGGCTTATTCCTAATTTGATTGTCTAGACTCGATACAGTGTGGCCTAACATGTGATCTAATTTTCATGTCTAGTGGTGCGTAGACAATGACTTGTATTAATTTTATGTAAGGTAAAGAAGATATTCGAAGTTAATAACGTTAGTGAATGTTATCGCATTATATAGGAAACTAGTTAACCTTGAGACTTCTCTTGATTTGTTTAAGGAAGGAGTGGTTCTAAAGAGGTTCTAACAACTCCATTTGACGAAACGATAGATCTTATAACTCTTGTAATGTACCTCTTTCGATTGTTTTCTAGTCTGATAGGTGAGTAGTTTATAAACACTTACACATACCCCTCAAGTTGGGTTTTAAAGCAAAATGTAAAAGAGAATAAACAAAAGCCATGTTTGGCTATATCCATTATTGTTCAATTCACTTCACCAGAGCTCTTTTTGACTTTTTTTTTCGAGAAATCTATCGATCAATCCAGTTCTTTTTCTTTTCCTCTTTGATAAAGAGAAAAACTTCAATCTAAAATCAAAACATCTTCAACACTCAATCCAACATGTTTCAAAGTTTATAATACATATACGAATATTCCAAAAATATTTTTGCTATACTTGTATTATAGCTTATTTTTTCTTGTACAATCTTAAATAATTATTAAATCCAAACACACACCCCAGTAGAAAACACACACTGATCAGACTTCATATTCTGCTATATGGATATCCACCATGTGTCTTGGTATGCAGACAATACTATCGAGTCGAGCTTTAAATTTTTTTTTCTTTTTCTTTTTAAAAATTACTTAAAGCCGTACAAAGTTCATCATTCATTCCGCCTCTTAAGTTATCCATTTCTATTATCATAATCAAAAGCAAAATCATTAAAGGTTAGAACATCCTTAACTTTATAGGTGGCTCTTTCAACAAAATATAGAAAAATTCAGATTATAGTTTTAATTATTTATATAAATTAATCTAATTAACTTTGACATAATAGATTACACGCAATTTTGATGATGTTTCGAAAATGTATGTATATCAAAATATGTTTAAAACGGATATACATTAGTCGTTGTTGGTATATGTACAAGATTAATAAATTGCGAGATTTTAATTTAACACAATTGACATTAACCTTAATGTTTATTTTGTTTTAAAGTACTAAACAAATATTATAGCGATTATCACTTCTGATACAATTATCATACTCCCTCCATCCCAATTATATAGACTGAGTTTCTTTTTTCTTTTGTCCTAAATATATAGGCTGATTTCCTAATGTAGAATATTTTGTTGTGTTCTTTCACCAATATACATTTATTAAATTTTCCTCACTTAATATGTCAACTTCTTGAAATCATTCAAATACACACATTTTTCACTTTTTGGAAACATGGAACAACTCTCATTTCTTCTTCTTCTTCTTCAAATTCTTTATTAATTCCAACAATAATTTAGTTTTACATACCAAAAATTAAATAGGGGTAAATTAGAAAAGATTTTGGCAAAAATTAATTTTCCAATGACATTAAAGAAGTTTTCTTAATCCGTGTGAAAAACTAAACAAGTTTATATATTGTTTTGGAATATATTGGAGCAGAATCATAGAGTCAAGTCGACACCTTCTAATCAACATTTCCATCTGCCACATCATAAATTGTTAATATATATATATATGCCTTTTACTCTATATTCTTAATAAACAAACCGTGCATGGAACTATCCAAGTCATGAAGTCAAGCACAATAGGGTGGTCGCGACTCTACTGTGTTTTCAAGTCCCGTGAAAAGGTTGGGACGGTCCAAGGACCAACTATCGATCGGGACTAACCCGTTTTGTAGCGGGCTAAATCGAACCATATTCATAGTTTTGCGTGAGGCCCCTTCAAAGAATCAAAGGGCAAGTTCAATTGGACCACTTTGACACCACCAACTCTTTTACAACTAATATAAAAGAGAGCTGCTAAAAGTAACTTTACACAATATAAAATGGGGCACGACTCTCCATATNAAATTTTTTTTCTTTTTCTTTTTAAAAATTACTTAAAGCCGTACAAAGTTCATCATTCATTCCGCCTCTTAAGTTATCCATTTCTATTATCATAATCAAAAGCAAAATCATTAAAGGTTAGAACATCCTTAACTTTATAGGTGGCTCTTTCAACAAAATATAGAAAAATTCAGATTATAGTTTTAATTATTTATATAAATTAATCTAATTAACTTTGACATAATAGATTACACGCAATTTTGATGATGTTTCGAAAATGTGTGTATATCAAAATATATTTAAAACGGATATACATTAGTCGTTGTTGGTATATGTACAAGATTAATAAATTGCGAGATTTTAATTTAACACAATTGACATTAACCTTAATGTTTATTTTGTTTTAAAGTACTAAACAAATATTATAGCGATTATCACTTCTGATACAATTATCATACTCCCTCCGTCTCAATTATATGGATTGAGTTTCTTTTTTCTCTTGTCCTAAATATATAGGCCAGTTTCCTAATGTAGAATATTTTGTTGTGTTCTTTTACCAATATACATTTATTAAATTTTCCTCACTTAATGTGTCAACTTCTTGAAATCATTCAAATACACACATTTCTCACTTTTTGGAAACATGGAACAACTCTCATTTCTTCTTCTTCTTCTTCTTCTTCAAATTCTTTATTAATTCCAACAATAATTTAGTTTTCAATACTAAAAATTAAATAGGGGTAAATTAGGAAAGATTATGGTAAAAATTAATTTTTCAATGACATTAAAGAAGTTTTCTTAATCCATGTGAAAAACTAAACAAGTTTATATATTGTTTTGAAATATATTGGAGCAGAATCATAGAGTCAAGTCGACACCTTCTAATCAACATTTCCATCTGCCACATCATAAATTGTTAATATATATATATATATATATGCCTTTTACTCTATATTCTTAATAAACAAACCGTGCATGGAACTATCCAAGTCATGAAGTCAAGCACAATAGGGTGGTCGCGACTCTACTGTGTTTTCAAGTCCCGTGAAAAGGTTGGGACGGTCCAAGGACCAACTATCGATCGGGACTAACCCGTTTTGTGGCGGGCTAAATCGAACCATATTCATAGTTTTGCGTGAGGCCCCTTCAAAGAATCAAAGGGCAAGTTCAATTGGACCACTTTGACACCACCAACTCTTTTACAACTAATATAAAAGAGAGCTGCTAAAAGTAACTTTACACAATATAAAATGGGGCACGACTCTCCATATATTTGGCAGTACACACCGCTTCCATGATATATGTAAAAGTCCAAAAAGAATTTCTGCACTCGCCCTGAATTCGTCAAGAAATACGACAGATTTGGGGAAAATTGGACCTTTGGTCATCAACTTATTTTCCTATCAGCAAGTTAATCATCAACATTTTTAAAAAAAAAATGTTAATCCTCAATCTTAGTTATTGTACAAGAAATCCTTAATGATAGAAACCATTTACATCTTTCATTAATTATCACATGACCCAAATGAAAAAATTGCTTCAATTCATTCAAATTTCTAAATATCTATATCCATGTTGTGATGCTCATAAAATCAAACATATAGCATGAACATCTTTAAGACTAAATGTATGATTAATTTAATGTATGATTTTGACTGAATTTTTAAATTGTAATTTATAAATAAATAAAGTAATAGTTGTAAATTTCATTTACCTCCGTCTCATTTTTTAAAAATTCATTTTCAATTATACATTCTTTCATAAAATCATTCCACGTAAACTCAATTTTTTTTTTTATTTTTTAATTACACAATATTTAAAAATTACTATTCAAAATATATTACGTGTGAACAAAATATATATAGCCCATGTTTGAGTCACATTAAAATTTTCATTCACATTTTTCAATAAAATAATATTTTCGATCATATCAATAATTTCTCATTCTTTTTTAACGACACATTCTCTATCAATCTACTATTTCAAAATACATTCAAACACATCCATAATATTTAACATTTTATAAACGATTTGCACATTAAAGTTAAAAGCAAAACGTGTCGGCGTGTCCATTTGATCCCCAATAAAGGTGCTATGGCAATCACTCCTCTCTCCCCACTCACCTCTGTGCTACTGTACTCTCATCAGACACACAATTTCTCTCTCTCGTTTCTTGATCCTTGAATTATTTTCTTCATTTCCAAAAAAGAAAAAGGGAAATCTTTCAAAGTTCTGTCGCTGAATTCCTACATTTTGTGGGATTTATGAAATGGAGAAAATTCTGACAATGAAATTCTCTCTTCTTACTATTTTTATGATATTATTAGCTTCAAAAAATGAGTCTTTGGTAGCTGCAAATTCTATATGGGTGGGATCGAAGTATCAAATTGAATGCACAATGTGTTCTGCCTGTGATAATCCATGCAACACTCCATCGTCGCCGCCGCCGCCGGTTCCACCATCTTCACCACCACCGCCACCACCTTCCACCACTGTCAAGTGTCCTCCACCACCGTCTCCTCCTAGCTCAGGCAGCTACTACTACTACCCACCACCACCTTCACCTCCAGTTGGCGCCACTGGATATTATTACCCTCCACCCTACAAAAGCTACCCTTCAGGGCCAACGACGCCCCCTCCAAATCCAATTGTGCCCTATTTCCCGTACTACTACCATGCTCGGCCGCCACCTTCGTCATCTCTGCCGCTAAAACATTCATTTTCTTTCTTAATTACTGTTTTTATCTTTTTCTCTCTCTTATAATCAAGAAAATCCTTTCTTAACTTTCTTGATAGCAGGAGAAAATTGAAGAAAATGAAAATAAATTGTCAGATTCACAGATCTTTCTCAACTAAATTCAGGGAGTGAAGGAATTTTTCAATTCTCAGTTGGATCGTGCTTAGGAGTAACTTTTTAGCCTTTCTTGAAAGTGGCTAAAAAAAGTAACAAAAAAAGAGCTTTTAAGCACCATTATCGTCCTACAATTGCACCTCTTTTGATTCATCAGTAGAAGAATTGAAGGCTTTTTCGAAGAAAATTTGAAGCTGGTAATGCCTCAAGCAGTGGAATAATCTGTAAATTCTTGACAATGTATGTTCTTTATTTCCTGTCTATTATGTTGCAAATTTATATATTAGATTGTAAGAAAAAAATAAGTTTTGTATAATTATGAAGTGTCAATTTCTAAATATTTAAACATCCCTTTCTTTATCCATGTTTTGCTAATTAATTTATAGGATAAAGTTACGAGTAATGCTATTCATGTTCATTGAGGTTACAAACACAGTTTATGTGGCGTTAATGTGGTATTAAATAATAGGTAAAATTAAATAAGTGCGTGCATCTATCGATCTCTTTAGATTTGTGTTTGAGTCACATTATTTTAGAAGATTGTATTCTAAATTAGTAGATTGATAGAGAATATGTGGTTGAAAAAGATGGAAAAGTTATTAATGAGATGGAAAATATTATTTTATTGAAAAATATGTGATTAAATGAGTAGAAGATTGAGAAAGATAATTTTAACGTGTACCAAACATAAATTTATACTGGCTGGCCAATAGATGTACAGATAGCATGGTCCTAATTTATATTACACCACATTTTAATTATAAGAAATGTTTTCAATATTTATCAATTTTTTTTTCTAATCACGTTATCATGCTTAACCTTCAACTAATTAACATATTTTGTTTCTAATGTATTTTTTACGAAACTGTCACTAAAAATAAGATGTTTGACAACTATATAATTAAAAAAAGAAAAAAAAAAAGAAAGAAAGAAGGATTTGAGTAGTCAACTGTAAACGACAAATATGCAAGTTAGACACGGATACTAAATTATGAACTACGTGTGATGCACACATCACCACGTACAATCTCTATGCACGTGAATGTGAAGCTTTATTTATCGAATCAAGCTACGTATTAGGAATGACAAAAAAGCTCGTCGACTTGGACGGTTCAGACTTGACTCGAAAAAAGCCCGAGCCGGGCTCGATTACACCGAGCCTAGACTCGGGCCGAGCCCTATTTTGTGGCATCGGCCCTTATCACGGGCCGAAATGGCCCGTACGAGCCTGGCTCGTATTTAGAGTGTGTTTGGTGCACATTAAAATGAGAAAATGCATTCTTCTGAAGTGATGTGATGGGAGATATGTGGTTGAAAAAGAAGAAAAAATTATTGATGGGATGGAAAATATTATTTTATTAAAGAACGTGTGGTTGAAAATGAGTAGAAGAATGTGAATGAAAAAAATAATGTGGGACAAACAGAGGCTTAAACAAAAAAAATTAAAAGCTGCTGCCTGACTACATATTTATTAAAAAAAAAAAAAATTAAAGCTGCCTGCACGCAGCTAAAAAGCTAAAAAAATTTAACGTACATGCAATTGTTTTGTCAAAATTTGAATTTGAAAATTAAATATAGTTAAGAAGAATATTTTTTTTTTTTTATCTATAAATACGGAAATTTTTTTACAACTTTATATCAATCTATCTCTAATTTCTTTACGTAATGCTCAGTATTTTACTCTCCAATTTCTTAACTCTGATTTTCAATTTAGCTCTTTCTTGGTTGTTATTCAATTTCTTTTACTATAATATTCAATATTTTTTACTATAATACATACACATGAATTTTACTAGTGATGAGATTAATCAGTTTAAAAGTAGTTCGAGTACTCCATCGGGGTGCGATGCATCTCAAAATGTTCCAATTGATTTGTAGTATGTATAATCCGTACAAATTTTAAATTCTTTAAGTAAAAAGTGTAGATTTAACATTAAAAAAAAATGGACGAAAGCTCGGGCCGAACCTCATTTTTTTTACCGGGCTTTGCTCGGCTCGACTCAGGCCCAAAAAAACTCGAGCCGAGCCTGAGCTTTCTTTCGGCTCGACGAGTTGACATAATTACTACACATGTATTTTTTTGACAGAGTTTTTACAAATCTATACTTGTCAAGTTTTTGTTTGCAGTTGAAAAACAAAAAACAAAAAACAAAAAAAAACTAAGCACGGCCAATGCAACACTAAAAATACTGTCCGTACATGCACACTTGGTTTTATCCCTTTTATATATTTGACTATATAAAGTACGTATAATGTTTTTGTACAACCAAGTTTGACAACTTGGTTGACAAGATCCTAATCATTGATTTGAAAATATGTGAGAGTTCCCAGGATCCTGACCATTGATTCGAAAATCTATTTGTTAGAATTTTGCCAACTCCTACATTATCAAACTTGATTGTACGATTAGCATGATTCAATACGTATAATAGTACTATTTTGTCCCCCATTATTTCTAAAATACATTTTTCTCTTATTTTCAATTATACAATTTACAATAAAATAATAATACACAAAAACTCAGTTTTTTCTTATTCTATAACTACACATTTTTCTTCAAAATACATTTCGAGGAAAAAAAAATAGGTGCTCAAATAGGTAATTCATATGTGAGGCTGATTAGCTTTATAAAAACATGTTCAATGGTGCTCTAAATTAAATTTAAATTATAATTTATATTTTTAAAGTGGTTGAAAATCTTTTCAATGAAAATAAGCATAAGACATGTAAACTGCATTTTTTGAAAAAAAAAAGATATAAATTTATATTTTTATATTTTTTAGATACAAAGAAGACAAAAAGATATCAATCCACTTGCACTCAATTTTTTTAGATCTTTTCATTTGAATAAAATTTGAATTTAGATTTTCCATGATGTAAATAGAGATGCTAAAGTAATTTTGAAGATGTCAATTTACAATAATTTTATACCACTATTGGAGATTCATTTTGGAGACCGAGACCCTAATTCATTTATAATTTTCTCTCATTTTCAATTTATACACAAACTCTTAAATGAAAATCACTAACTACCACTTGATATCTATCATCGTGCTTAGCTATCATCATCACATGGATTCCTGAAATTGAAACATCAACCTTCGATTCTTCTTCCTCAAATTTTACCTTTTTTTTTTTCTCAATCAATAACGAAATTAGTACCAACCCAAACTAGACCGAAATGTTAGGTTCCAGTTTTGTTCCATATCTAAAAAAAAATAAAAATTATTTGATTCCATTATAAAAAAAAATCACTAGTTCATAATTCGATTCGATTCTCTTAGAACTAAAACCAAATAAAACTATGTTCACTCTTATTTTCAACAACACATTCTCACAATAAAATATTCTTCATATAACCCAAAACTTTTTCCACTTTTGAATTACATATTCTCTAAAAAATTAATATTTCAAAACTCATTTTAATAGTTGTCAAACAGTAGCATAATACTCTAAAACCAAAAACACAATCCTTCTCTCTAATGGAATTTTCTCTTTTTCTTTTAATTGCTTACTAATTGACGAGTCAACATGTAAATAACAAAGCCTTCATATTTGGATTGAGCTCTAAATTATGTATTTTATCTTTTTGTTACGTCAATTTGAGAGTCTCAGTTAGATTGCATTAAAGCATCTACAATACATTTTGTGGATTTTAATTTAAGTGGCAGGTAAATAGAAAAACTTCTCGTCCATGTAGTGTTGAATTGATATCTAATTAACTAGGGAAGAAAAAATTATTGATGTAATATAAAATAATATTTTATTGAATATGTGATTGAAAATGAATAGAACGAAAATAAAAATTTTAATATATATATATCAAATAGGGGTTATATCACAAATTTTGAGGGTGTGTGGTAGAGATTAAAATCAGATTAAAATTGAAAATTTAGCCGTTATTGTTGACTTTTATTAGACGGGTGGGACCCAATAACGGCTATATTTTCAATTTTAATTGGATTTTAAGCCGTACCAAACAGGCTCTTGGTCTATCGACATTACGATACCCCGGAGGTAGCTGCATATACACTTCTTCCTCTAAGTCTCCATGTAAGAATGCATTGTTTACATCGAACTGGTATAGATGCCACCATTTTATTGCTGCTACAGCCAACTATGTCCTCACAATAACCAATTTTGCTACAGGAGAAAAGGTCTCGTGGTAATCAAGACCCTCCTGTTGTGTATATCCTTTAACCACTAACCTGACTTTGTATCTTTCTATGGTTCCATCAGCATTAAATTTAATCTAAAAAACCCACTTGTAGCCTATAACCTCTATAACCTCCTTACCAGGAGGCAGGTCAATGACAACCCAAGTATCATTTAATTCAAGGGCATCTATTTCGGCTTTCATGGCACTACACCACTCGAGATTCTAAGGCTTCCTCAAGATTTCTAGGTTCTGTATGTGTGCTAATGGAAACAACAAATGCCTTGTGTGGAGTGGGGAGTTTATGATAAGATAAAGTAGCTTCTAGAGGAAAGGGACTACCTGAAGAAATGGTGACCTTTTGCTTGTCCAAGTCTTGTGAATGGGGAATAGAGTCACTTGTTGACAAACAAAATCCTGCAGGTGTGTAGGAGTTTTTTTTAATTTTGTTTGACCTCCGAGGTAAGGGCTGATTTGAAAGTTGGTTTTGAGATGAAGTTGTATCTGGTTCTGATGTATTTGGGGGTTCAGATGGCTCAATATTTGGGTCTTGTATAGGCATCAGAGATTTTGTGGTGTTTATTGAAAGATCTGCTGTTTGAGTTTGTTCAGAGGTTATTATAGAGTTGGTGATTATAGGATTTGGACTGTTTATTGAAGATTCTGACTGAGTGATAATGGGGAGTTTTAGAAATGGAATTTTGAGTTGGATTTAGGAAGCAAACAAAGCTGGAATCAGTAGCTTGCTCGTATGAGAACACATTCTCATGGAAAATCACATTTCTAGATACGAAGGTTTTCTTTGTTTCAAATCCATCAATTTGTAAACCTTGATTCCATAGCGTTATTCCAAAAATATGCACCTCCTATTATGAAAATGAAATTTCTGGGCAATCTTGGACTTGAATCTTGACTCCGACATTCGTAAGCAATATCCAATTAGCCCTATTGTTTAGTGCAAGAAATTTGGAAAAATTTAAATTCTTTATTGTCTAATTCAGAAGGCCTTTTACTTCTTTCACAGTGTTCAGTAATTGGGAAAGAAAGTACAGATTAAATTAGGAAGTGCTTAATTTGCTTCTCTTTGACTAAAATGTTACGGATTGATCCGTTTCCCTACTTACGAGGGTGATAATAGATAGAAGTAAGAATCAAAACACAAGCAATGGACGGTTTTGGTGCGTCCAGCCTCAATAGGATAGCTATGTCGACTCTTCCATTGCATGTTTTCTCTATAACGAAGAAGACACATTAACAAGTACAGATAAATCTTGCCCATCTCAATATTTATTTTATTACATGTCCTTTTGGCATCGACATCTGCAATTATTGTATCTCATGATCCAAAATCCTTCATGATATGTGATTTTGTTTGGTGACAGGTCATTCCCGACTCAGTTGCTGGACTTCAGAAACTGGAGGAGCTCAATCTGTCGTCGAACTTTCTTGGTACATTGCCAGACTCGATTGGCTTGTTGGTTAATCTTAAGTTTTTGGACATCTCGGGAAATCAACTAAATAAACTTCCTGAAAGCATTGCTGGTTGCAGGTATATTGAACATTGACTTTATTTGAAGTATCCTGGCCTGCCTGCCTGCTTGCTTGCCTTCTCTCTCTTGTACTGATTATTTCAATTTGATCACAGGTCACTAATTGAATTGGATGTAGGGTTCAATAACTTGGAGTTTTTGCCAACGAATATGGGTTACGGATTGGTGAGTCTTCAAAAATTGTCTATTCACTTGAACAAATTACGAGCTCTTCCAATTTCAATATGTGAAATGAAGTCATTGCGAAACTTGGACGCTCATTTCAACGCACTCCATGGTGTACCACTTGGAATTGGGAAACTAACAAATCTTGAGATCTTAAATCTGAGCAGCAACTTCAGTGATTTGATGGAATTACCTGAAACCATTGGTGATCTGATCAACCTGCGAGAGCTTAATCTCAGTAACAATCAACTCCGAGTTCTGCCAGAGACAATTTACCATCTTCAAAACTTGCGTATTCTTAATTTGGATCAGAATCCACTTATAATTCCTCCACAAGATGTTATAAGCCAAGGGGTCGAAGCTATAAAGGAATACATGATGAAGANACCGAACCTTCACTTGACTCAACCTGAAGAACTGACCCATCAACCAAACTGAATGACCTGAAAATTTACCAGGGAATTAGTCCTCAGAAATTTCGCTGCAGGAAACAACATTGTTTTTGGACATCAACAGCCAATGACCTCAAAGCTGAATGACAGATGCAATGCATATCTATGTTTGTTTGGCCAAGTTTAATAGAGTAGAGTAACTTTCTGTTTCCAAATATGTTGAAATAGGTTACCTTTATCAAACGTAAAAAAGTTGATTATTTTGAAAGTAACACTTGCCTTAGTTGTCAAAAGAGCCTTGCGGTGGCTCACAAGGTGTTGCTTATAAGCCCAAGTAATTTGCTTATTTAAAAAACATGTAACTAACTTGCTAATTTCCAACTCTGAGAAATATTTAAAAAATAATAATACTTATCTCAAAACTTACTTATTTACTTATAAACTTATAAGGTTAACTTTTCAATGTTAGCCAAACATGCTCTAATTATCTAATATAGAGCTTGAGGTATTTCACCAATGCAGGCATATATGTGTAAGTGAGAGGAAAGGGAGAGATCAAATAGACCAGAATACAAACCTTCAGCTAAAATTGAATCCACCAGGTGGAAGTTGAACATTGTTTTCTCCAAAGTTAAATCCAGACTGGGCCCCAGCAGCTGCAGGAAGCGATTCATCCTCCTCTTCCAGCCAATATGTCTCCAGTATTTTCACCGACTTCTCATAAATTTCATTGTTGTCATGGCTCTGCAGGTTTTCGATCTTTTCTAAGCCCTCGGCGTCATCTATCAACTGGGCAAAATAATTTACATCTCCCGTGTTGGTCTTTTCTGCTTCCCCAACTTTCAATATGTTTTCTAGTCCTTCTAGACAAACAGTGACAATCCTCGGATCAGGGCATATAAGAAGATCACACAAAGGCTTTATACAATTCTCAGAGACCAAGTACCTACAACCAACAAGGCAGTGTTTGGAGTCAAATAAACAAAGGCAAAGTTCTGGTCAATCAATGAAAAAGACAAGGAAAATAGTTACTTGATTTGCTCATTGGTCCCACCAGAAGTGGCGTTTGAAATAGCCCATGCAGCTTCTTTCTTTATCTCAAATTCAGCAGTCTGAAGCAGATTGACTAGAGGACCAATTAAGCCAGCAGCAATTACAGCCTATCATTCCAAAGAATATTTGATAAGTCACAAGCATGATCAATACCGAAGATTGCAGAAAAAGTGCTGCAGGATGCACATGGGCATCCAATGGATAAATATGATCGAGTATATCACCAAATAAAGAACTAAGAAAATTCATGTATGCTGGTTGACTCCTTTCAACATAATCAAGCAAAAGGTGCAGTCACATGGGGGATGAAAATTTGAGAGAGAACGCGGTATAATCATAATCATCACTATTTCATGTCAAACAAAAGAAAGATGTTCTCAATCTATATCCAGAAGTAAATGAAAGGAAACAAATTCATAATTTCTGAGAAAAAAATAACAAAGAAGAATCCTATAATTAAGATCAAAAACCTTAAATTGCTAAGCTTCAGATATTAACCTGTATTTGTTCTCTATTTCCAGCAGTAATATTCGAAATTGCCCAGCAGGCTTCTTTCTTAATGCTCTTTTTATGGTGGTGAGTCAACAGGCTCGACAGGCAAGGAAGTGCACCATGATCAATTATACACTGGAGCAAAACGACAGTACGAGTCAATGAGTTAATATTTTCCACCTCATTCCTTAAAAATGGGCATATTTTCTTTACATACTGGATACAATAATTATTTTCAATAAATTAACAGTCAAAACTCGTACCTGAGTTTGAAGATCATCTCCGGTCACAATATTTCCAACTGTGCGAAGTGCGGGAATAAGAACAGAAGGAGAAGGGTGGCTGAAACAAGTGATTATATAAGTGCTTCAAAATTCAACAAATTCAAGAAAAAATTAGTGGTCAACAAATATGAAAAATGACACTCACAGGAGAAGCTCGACGAGTCGTGGGCAGACACCTGCCTCAATCACTGCTTGAATTTTGTCATTTGTCCCATCGGATAGGTATGAGAGAGCCCAGCATGCATCCGTAAGCACCTCTTCATCATTCGAGTGAACAAGATGCTGAAGGACAGGAAGTGCTGCTCGTACCTAAAGAATCCAACAGAAAAGATTATTTAGCATATAAGCAGAAGTTCCTCAATGCAGAAACCAAAACAAACCCATGGCTAACCTGCTCAAATGGAGGCTGTGGCTTGCCTCTGCAGAAGTTCGAGAGTGTCCATGTGGCATTTCTCAGCATTGAAAGCTTGGCATGCTCATTCAGCTGAGCAAGCAAAGGAATCAAAGCTCCATGGCCGAGGACTAGGTCACGACATCTAGGAGAGTCACCAGCAACATTACCTAATGCCCACACAGCCTACCATTAAGGAAAAAAAAAAAGGACATGCAGTTAGCCTTCTTTATTGTCCATTGCGAAAGATAAATGATATTCGGTCGGCCAAATCTATTGTAGCTGAAAAAACATATGACTTAGTATATTCAAAATCTGGCAAAGATCCAAAACATTTACCTGCTCACGAACATCATCACTTGGAGAACCCAGAAGCTTTACAAAAATTGGGACCGCGCCATGATCAATAACCACCCTGGTGTTCTCCGAGGTTCCAGACGCAATGTTTGTAAGTGCCCAAGCAGCCTCAAACTGTGCAAAGTTCACAAAGAGAAAAAATACACACTACAATATAAACCAACCATGTAAGAAGGAAATAAAAATCAGAAAATACAACTCGCACCTGAAGCTGGGGAAAATCCTCCCTAGTAAGGAACTCAACAAAGCGTGGAACAACACCGGACTGTATTACTTCCTCAATAGGAGGGCTTCTTTCTGTTAATTTGATCCAGACAGACATTACAATTGGTCATCAGGAAACCTTTAAAGGACAAATATGAATAAAATGGATCACAAGCCACACCTATAGAAAGCAATTTACGAAATTGAGTAGTTGCTTCCAGCTGCAAATTGCTATCATTTGACCAAATCCCAGTAGTCATAGAAGGAAGACTCTCCAACTGCAAACCAGTCAAACCATTAATAGCTATTCAAACATCATTTTTCAACTCCTATTCATTAAAATAGAAAACCAAAAAGCAATTCCCCCCATCAATCGCCAATAGTTATCGTAAACCCAGACCAAACCTTTCAAAAATCCTAAATTTCAATCCCTGAATCACCCATATAGTAGTAATATTCTAACAGCCTGCTCTAGCCCTCCATTTTCACAGGAAAGCTCAAAACTTCCTCACAAATCATAAACTGTATAAACAATTTCCCCGCCCCCATCAATCCCCAATTGTTATCCTAAACCAGATCAGACCTTTCAAGAATCTCAAATTTCAAATCCATCAATCACCCGTAGAGTTCTAATAAACCTGATCTAGCAGGCGAAACTTCGCTCACATTTGTAACTAATACAGTCTATGATCAACTATTAATTCCACTATATACTACACATACACACAAGCACATACAGATATTATGCTAATATTAGAATAGATCATTAACGACCAAAACTAGAAAAACAAAAACCTTCTTTTCGACCGCAGACTGAAGAGAAGTGGAGAACTGCTGCTGCTGTGATTGAAGGCCTTCGCGGCGCTTTTTGAGTAAGCTTTCCTCGCGCTTGCTCTTGCGGATCTCCACCATGTTGTCCTCCCTCCGCCGCCTCCCTTCCTCCGCATCCACCGCCACCTTGTACCTGTTCCGCCGCACTTCCGTCCTTGCGCTTGGCCTCAACGACATCGTTTCTTTCGTCTAAATTATTTTCCTTATAAATCAAAACCCTAGTGTATCAAATACACATACACTATTCAAAACTTCGATTGATCTATTATAATCAACAAACAAAAATAAATCAACTCCCTTAATAGACAGACAAATACCTTAACACTAGAGAAGGGGCGGAGAGAAATGGAGAAGAAAGACAGCTGAAGGGTTTCCTTAAAGCGAAAGTTTTGGGAAAGACCTATCTTGAAAATGTTTAAACTGGAAATTATAACCCTCTTTTGATTGTTCTTTTCTAAAAGGACTTTCTGAATATATTGAATAATTATTTTATTAAAAATAACCATTCGAAGAAAAAAATATCAAATCTAGCCCTCAAGCCCTCAATAGTAACCATGGTGAACACCAAGCCTAGAGGATTAAGGATGTTTGGCTAGGGCTAATGTGAAAGTAAATTTACTTATAAATGACTTTATAATTGAGCTTTATACGTTATTTTAAGTAACTTTTTCTCCTAGACACGACGGCGGACCCATTAAGGGCTAGGGGCGTCAAGGAGCCGAATCGAAACTCGAAGCTTGGGACTCGGCTCGAGCTTTTTTGGGCAGAACTTTTTTGGGTCCGAGTCGAACAAAAGCCCGACCAAAAAATGAGGCTTGGCTCGAACCGGCTCGAATTTTTTGTTTTTCTTTATATTATAAAAGGCTGCCTGTGCACAAGCAGCTAAAAATAGTTGCCTGCAAAGACAGTTATAACAGTCCCCACTGGGTTTTTAATTTTTTGCCTTAAAAAAAAAACCTACCCAACCTAAGCCCAAGTCTATTAAAATGTTGAAAGAAGCCCAATAGCCCACTGCCCACCTTTCCGTTTCCCGTGACTGTCGAATTCCCTATCCCTTTCGTTTCCCACTTAATCAATCTTTTTCATCTCTTGGAAGTGTTTGTTACTAGTGTCAAGTTAGTCGGATTGTTTCAGTAATCCATTTCTGATTTTAAGATATGCAGTGTAGTTTTTATTTAACACACCCATTTCTCATTTTCTTGTTTTCGTGAAGAATAATTTAGTTAACCTAGGTTTATTTTCTGCTTGTTTGTGTCAATTAATCCAATAGTTCATGATAAAAGAATTATTTCATATCTTTTTTCGCAATTTTTGAAGTAAAATTTTTCTTTTGGGGACTTGCTTTTTTGCGAGTTTCTGGGCAATTCGAGGGTGTCATTCGTTCTATTTGTGGCGGTAAAAGCTATTGCGATCAAATGAAAAGGCCAAAAGGTTTGCACTGAATTTTTGTTCAATGTCCCATTGTTTATGCTCTCTCTCTCTCTCAGAGGCTTTTTGGTGAACGAATTATAGTATTTGTGGCAAATGGGGCCTATATTGTACATACTGATAGCTTTGCCTTGTACAATTGGGGCAATTGCATTGACGCTTCTCCACATTTTCAAGCATCTCATGAATTTTGGGCCTGTTTGGTACGGCTTAAAATCCGATTAAAATTGAAAATATGGTCGTTATTGGGTCCTATCCGTCTAATAAAAGTCAACAATAACGGCTATATTTTCAATTTTAATCTGATTTTAATGATACATTGTCCGAATTATCTTTATGGTTCCTGTAAGTATTCAGCTGCCTCCAAGATTGATTCTCATTACATCACATCTATTTCACTCTTCTTCGTGCATTTGATTTTAATTAGCCTTTGCAATCACTGAACCATTATTTGAAGTCTTGATAATCTTTATTATTTGGGGGAGAAAAAGGAAGAGGTGGATTCAAAATCGATGAATAAAGAATTGTGCAATAATGTTCTATTAAAAATGATCAATTTTTTTTTTTAAAATTACTAGCACCTCGGAAGGCTGATGGTGGTTCGGATTTTCCAACCATATATATAAAATCAATCTCACGAAAACAACAGTAAAGGGGCATAAACCTGACCTCTCATAGGCGAAGAAATGCAACAAATGAAGTATAGGAAAATCTCACCCCCCCCACCCCCCGAACAATAATCCTGGGTCCACCCTTGCTTAGACATGTTATACTTAATTTGTTGAAACCGCAAAAAAAAAATTGAGAGCAAAATTTCTAAAATCTACTAGATACGGATATTGTTTTGTTTATATAAGAAAATTGGGCCCAATAGTTAAACTTTCAAGATGAAACTCCATATTTGAACGTGTGGTATCACAGTAATGTTGCGGAACTTATTCATGCATGGTACAAGATCAATTTCTAGTTGCAATTGAAGTTGGTGATTCTCGAGTTCGATCTCGAAATGGTTGATAAAGTGCAAGCAAACATTCTAAATCTCGTAGATATGGAGATTGTTTTTTTCTATAACAAAATTGGACTTAATATTTCAACTTCCAAGATGAACTCCAAATCTGAATTGGAATCAGAGTCATGCTATATAAAACTTATTTATGTAGACTTACAAGATCAATCTCTAGTAGCAGATGAAGTTGGTGATTCTCGAGTTCTCTTGTGATGGCCCAAAAAAATATATATCACTAGTTGGCTCTCAATTTGTGTTGAAAATAATATTAATAAAATGACATCGAAGGTTCAATGTTGTATCAGAGCATAAAACTTTTAATTATAGTCGGGTTGCTAACCATTTAAATGTATGGTCCACATGTTAAGTTTTGATTGAAAAAATAAATATTTCACCTACACATAAAAGAACATGTTGAAAATAATATATAATGGAAAAGATGTGATGTGATGGAGCAAGTGAACTCTTGTGGTTCGAGGAAGATACACAAACTAGGGGCCGTTCAGTAGAGATTAAAATCGGATTAAAATTGAAAATCTACCCGTTATGGTTGACTTTTATTAGACGAGTGAGACCCAATAATGGCCATATTTTCAATTTTAATTAGATTTCAATCTCTACCGAACTGGGCCTAGCTATAATTAAGGGAGGTCGAGAAGATATGACACTTCCTAAAATAAGGTATCGTTGGGAAAGTGTGAACAAAAGTCACGTGTCGACTAAACATGAAGATAATCTCGAATTCATAAAAGAAATTGATGTTGGGAATCTACTTATTCATACACAGCGAAAATAAAATTATTTCGATTCCCACACAATGACCTGTTTTGTGTTTAGATAAAAGTTATTCTCTACAGTTTTCAAACCCTAGTAGGTTATTAATATAAGTTTAAGCGGGCTCGGCCCGTGATGAGTGTTCTACACTCATGATATTTATGTCACTAAATGTGTGATTTTGTTATCCTTGAGAGAGATTTAGGGCGATTTAATGTGTGTTTTGATATTGTGATATAGATTGATGAAATGGAAGGAAATAAGTAAAAGTTGG
>CAIGRF010129520.1:11932-22790 GCA_903798235.1 Fraxinus ornus | reverse complement strand
GGGGGATTCGCGGGGCGGGGCGAGGGTCACCCGCCCCGAACCTGCCCCGTGCCATCACTAGGAAGAAGAAGAAGACTATTATTTTCAGTTTGGACCCTTTTTTGACCCTTTTGTTTTGGGCTGAGAGAGTTGGGGCTTTTTTTAAAAAAATTAGGCCCAATATAAATTAGGTTGTGGCAAGATGCAGATAACAGAATGCTACTATCTAATTTACTGAAGAAGAACTCATCGTTGGTTGACTTCCTTGTTGCTTTAATTTTCCTTCCTTTTCTCTTGTTTTTGTTTGTGGTTTCTCGTTTTTGAGAAAATGTGGGAATGCACATGTAAACTAAAAGGAAAACAACACTGTTTCTGTTGAAGGTTTTCCATATGGGGAATTATAATGCTTACTGTAAAGAAGAGTTTTTTAGTGTATAAATTGGGGAATGACTGAATGAGTTTGATTGACTTTTAATTTAGGATTATTCTTGTTGTACATATGGAGTGCCATGTGCCCATTATGGATATCATTATGGCACCCCCTATGTACTTGTAGCATATCCCTTTAATTTAACCCTTTGATTGAGTGATATGGATGCTAAACCAGCACACCTTCCAATAGGGGGGTGCCATGTGCCCATTATGGACATCATTATGGCACTCCCTATGTACTTGTAGCATATCCCTTTAATTTAACCCTTTGATTGGGTGATATGGATGCTAAATGAGGCTAATATGAGTACTCACCCTTGCTCGTGTATTAGAAAATAGTGGATTTTAAAGTGCTACACTTGCAGCTATGCTTAGACTAATATGGATGTGATATTTTAGTTTCCTGATGAACGGGAGGCAGATGAATGTGAGGCTAGAGGGAATTAAGCTATAGTTCTAAAAGGAAATATTTTATGAAATGTGTTATATAGCACATACTGCAGATACAATTTATGATTAATATGGTTTTTAGCACTTTTAGACTCGATAATTGTGCTTTGTGAATAGGAGATTAAACCAATATTAAATGAAGTAATTTAATAAAGGTGTGCTAACTGGTGGTTGGACAAAATGAATTGGTCCTAGACGAAGTTGAACGAACAGGTAAGATTCATTTTGACGTGCCTAGATGTTTGGAATGAGGTAAAAATTGAGTTAGTTGATCTATTTATGCTACAAAATATTTTCAATTTAAAACTGTTCCGATGTCACTATTAATTTTGTGATTTTGGTTGCTCAAAAGATCTTTCCTTTTTATTATTAAATCAATTAATGACGAGTGGAACACATGACTGGGAAGGACAACCCTCACCACAAACAAACACACGTTAATAAGTAAATACTAATAAACTATTTTTTATGCTCTTTAATTGGCAACGGTTGAAGGTATTTATAGTCATCAACATTCGATCCGTCCGTGCTAAACTTTTGTGTTAGGTCTGCCACTGGGCGGAGGGAGATATTTATCAGTCTCTCAGTCCCCCTTGAAACCACTTGGAGTCTCTATAAGGATTAGGATTTTGGTTTTGGCAAACTGACGGCATCTAACCCACTCANTTTTCTGTGTGGTGGCGACGTAGCGTGATAAACAATTTTGAGGAAATGACTGCAATTTTTTATTGTTTTGTAAACAGTATATTTAATTTACATTACTTTTATCAAATCACACCTAGTTTTATGGGTATTTGGCTAATTGTCCTTAATAATAATTAACCTCTTTGATAATATGAGAAACTAAGTAGGAACCATTCCAGAGAATTCAATACTTCTTCTCCTTATAAATTATCAAACAGTTCACTCCAATGTGAACCTAAATTAACTATAGAAAAAATTTTCAAACACAAAATATAATAATATCAAAAGTAAAAAGTAAAAAAAATAAAGAAAAGTCATAAATCTTTTTTTCTCAAGTTTCAGTGAGCAGTCATCACATGAGACCTTAATCCGTGTTTGTTTTTCTTCTATTAATTTGGGCTAAATTAATGCATTATTTTACTACTGAAAAAGTATAATGTAACCCACCAGCACACCTTCCAATAGGGGGGTGCCATGTGCCCATTATGGACATCATTATGGCTCCCCCTATGTACTTGTAGCATATCCCTTTAATTTAACCCTTTGATTGGGTGATATGGATGCTAAATGAGGCTAATATGAGTACTCACCCTTGCTCGCGTATTAGAAAATAGTGGATTTTAAAGTGCTACACTTGCAGCTATGCTTAGACTAATATGGATGTGATATTTTAGTTTCCTGATGAACGGGAAGCAGATGAATGTGAGGCTAGAGGGAATTAAGCTATAGTTCTAAAAGGAAATATTTTATGAACTCTGTTATATAGCACATACTGCAGATACAATTTATGATTAATATGGTTTTTAGCACTTTTAGACTCGATAATTGTGCTTTGTGAATAGGAGATTAAACCAATATTAAATGAAGTAATTTAATAAAGGTGTGCTAACTGGTGGTTGGACAAAATGAATTGGTCCTAGACGAAGTTGAACGAACAGGTAAGATTCATTTTGACGTGCCTAGATGTTTGGAATGAGGTAAAAATTGAGTTAGTTGATCTATTTATGCTACAAAATATTTTCAATTTAAAACTGTTCCGATGTCACTATTAATTTTGTGATTTTGGTTGCTCAAAAGATCTTTCCTTTTTATTATTAAATCAATTAATGACGAGTGGAACACATGACTGGGAAGGACAACCCCCACCACAAACAAACACACGTTAATAAGTAAATACTAATAAACTATTTTTTATGCTCTTTAATTGGCCGGTTGAAGGTATTTATAGTCATCAACATTCGATCCGTCCGTGCTAAACTTTTGTGTTAGGTCTGCCACTGGGCGGAGGGAGATATTTATCAGTCTCTCAGTCCCTCTTGAAACCACTTGGAGTCTCTATAAGGATTATGATTTTGGTTTTGGCAAACTGACGGCATCTAACCCACTCATCCCTACTTTTCGAATACAAGAAGAGCGGTGATGGAAAGGTGTATGATGTGTGCACGACGGCTGCGAAGTAACCGCTTTAGCACTTTGAACCAAACATGTTACAGAAAAGAAGCCATTGACAGAGTGTTGGCTAGAATAATTCTGGTTGGTGTATGTGTGAAATAAGGCTCATAGTAATGTACAATAAAGTGTAAGTTGTCGTGTTAATAATTTCAATTTTTTTGTCATCAAATTCTCGTTACTCTCTTTGACATATATCACAAAATATATTTCTTCAATCTCTAATTTCTAACAAAGTGATGTGGAGCCCGCCTTCACTTCCAACATATATCCCAGAGACACTCCAATACCGTATGCAAATTCGAATTCTTGAAAAAAAAAAAATAATAATAATCTTTTTCGACAAATAATTCCCTTATTTTGCGTCATTCACCCTCCCGCATGGTACCTCATTTTTTTTTAACCTATTTGATGGTACTTGTGCATTGATTGATCCCATCACCTAACCAGATTTATCCTTTTGGTGAGAAGTCATTGTGCCATTGAGAATAAATCCAATGCATCATCGGTGGTTTATTTTTCACATGTTTCTAACTTGCAAATTGCAACAGTAGCTCATAGGTGTTGTGGCTGCAGTTCACGTGTGCTCTCATTGGATTCAATGATGAGATTTGGAAGAATGGATTTTTTGTACCGATGGATTTACGGGCGTTGAGATGACAGAATTCAATGAAATTTTGCCTACTGACATTCTGTCAATCAGTTTATAAATACAATCTATACATGTACCATTTCTGTTTGGAAATATGGCTCGAGTTTCAAATCCTCCTTTCTATCAGAACTAGTGACACGTTGATATAGATCACAGAGTTATAGAGATTGAAAATGTAGATTAATGGCTACCTCTTGATTTGCAAAGTTCTTGCAGGATCCATTGCATATTCCCTTAAAAGACTTTTAAAATTATAATGATGGCTATTGAAGGGACAAGTTAAAAATATCAAGAGAATATTTCGTACATTAAATTGGGAGATATGATTGAGGAGGATACGATTGAGAGATTGTATTAAGGCGGATTCGGGGGGATTGTTCTAATATGGCTTGTGGAGTTACATCGTATTAGAAGAATGTATAAGTAATGAAAAATAAAATAAAAAATGTAGAGACAACATCATAGACTCTCCTTACATTTTAAAAAATTACACGTACTTCCCCTATGTCTAGTTTTTAGTACTATACGTGACCTCTTTTTAATCCATGTTTCATTTAAATGATGTTGATATACCTAAAATACTTTATGAAAGAAAAGATAAAATTTTACACTATCAATTACAATTTAATTTGTTTCCTTAATAATTAGGTAATAGTCAAAGTTTTTGTGAGCACACAATTCTTTCTATATGCACACTATAGTAATTGAACTTAAAATTTGTTGAAGGATTCGGCAATAAATGATTTAAAGTTTTTCTAGTTAATTTTCTATTATGTATACTTAATTTAATTAGGGTAATTATATAACCACCACAAAATTATTAAGCCACAACAATTTTTAATTTTTTTCATATTTACTTAAATAGCCTTAAGTAAAATTACATAATTATGGTTAATATACTTTTAATTAATAAAATCACATTATAATTACACCTCAAACCTAACCATAATTTCTTCTTCTTCTTTATAATTACGAGTCTTGTGCAGTGNCAATTTGTTTAATCATTCTTTATATATATATATATATATATATATTCAATTAGTTAGATCTTATAATTGCAAAATGCAATTCTTTAAAAGAATCATTCTTTTCTTCTTCAGTCGCTAAGGCCATTTTATGTTACTAAAATCTTCACTCATCAAAATGAATAAATACACAAATATAAAATCAGATATATAATAATTCGTAACAAGAAAGGTGAGCACAACTTTAAATTCCATCCTTTAAAATTTAGATTCTCTAGAAATTTACAAAATAAAGATTGCAAATATGCATATCTCCATGTGTATTGTAATTTATCTCATCTTCTTTTAGTAAGTTTCAAAACATTTTATTGACCCTTCTGAAATTCGAAATTAAGTTCACTGGCCAAATTCTTTGAAATCAAGTTTTTCTTTCTTCTTCTTTATCTTCCTCTTTTTTAAAAAATAATTAAGAAAAAATAATGTGGATGAGAAGAAAACATTACCCATATCTCTTGATAATGTGGATGAGAAGAAATTGGTAATGTTTTGTACTTCTTTCTTGTCGAGTCCATGTAGCCATCGATGTATGCAACATAAAAAGTACACAGTGAAAAGAAATGTCTGGAAGAAAAGAAAAAAAAAATGAAGTTTAGTTGTTTGTTAAAACTCAGAATTCTTCATTTTTATTATTATTTTTAAATTAAGTATATAATTATAAATTTGTTGTGTTGTATTTTTTAAAACCATGTTTTAATTGTGGTGTGAATATAATGTGGTGTATTTAATAAATTCCGTGGTAGTAATATAATTACCCATTTAATTATTACATATGTAAATTTATCGATAAAATTTCATATTTATAAATTCATAAGCAAAAACAATATGTTTATTACAATCGAGTAAAATTTAAGCTAAAAACAAGTATATGTTAGTTTATTAAAATATTAGACACACTAAAATTTTTATATTCGTATGATTTACTTTGAGCAAATTAACTATAACTAATTTTAGTTCATGAGGGCAATTTAGGTACGATAACACCATTTTAGATGAGATATGGCCAAGAGGTAGTTAGGGGTGAATATGATACTCAAACCCAGAATTAAGTAGGATATTATTATTTTTTTTAATTGTGAATGAGTGACTCCGATATTGTCATAACGCTCAGGCGGTGTTTCTGATATTGTCTTAAAATTATAACAATATTTTTACTAATAAGAAATTTTTTAAACTTATAAAGCCCCTGTTTGACTTCCTTTAAAACAAAATAAGTTATTTTTCATACTCATTTTCAATCACATGTTCACATAATGAAATATTTTGCAAATAAAACGAAATTTTTTTTTTCACTTTTTACCATATATTCTCCAAAAAATACTATTCAAAGCATTATTTTTACACAATAATAGTCATCAAACAGGGGCTAAGATTGTAACTTTTTCCCAATGATTGTAACTTTCGGGTTTGAGTTAAGCAGTTGCTTTCATTGGGTAGAAGAAAATGAAATTGGGAAGAATAAAGAGGGACAATAAACGAAGAAATTCGTGGCCTAATTGTCTTACTTAATCATGAATCACAACTGCACTAGAAAAGGACTTTTAACATGGAGTCTTGCGTTGCTTTCCAGCCTCGAGAGCCCACAAACAAAGGTTGTACCATCGAATATTTTAACAGTATGCATTTTCTTGATCGACTGTCTTTCAAGGGGACGGTTCTGTCGGTGATCCTTGCCTCAACGCAGTATAACTCACGTTTCTATTTTATACTCTACCCTAATTTTATTTTATTTTTATTTTTACGCATATTAAATTTGTTAAACCAATTGAGGATAAGGATGGCAAAAAAAACTCGTCGGCTCGGGAGGCTTAGGCCCGACCCGGAAAAAGCCTGAGCCGGATTGGCTCGCGGCTCGGTTTCACTGAGCCGAGGCGCGGGCCGGCCTGTGTGGCTCCACCAGCTCGTGTTTTAGAAAAAAAAAAGTTAAAAAAATAAAAAAAAAAAAAAATTTAGGTGACTGCACGAAAAAAAGAATTTTTAAAAATAATAATAAAAAAATGAGCCGGCTCGGCTCGTGAAGGCTCGAGTTGAAAGCTCGGGTCGAGCATCAAAGTTTTGGCCGAGCACAAAAGCTCGGACCTGTTTTGCTAGAGTCGGCCCGAACTTTGAGTTTCAACAGTTTCAAGTTCGTGACTCGACTCGTTAACATGTCTAATTGAGAAAGAGAGACCTATGTGAGGCTTTTTTCCCATTATCTATCTTGGTGTGCACACATTTCCAAGACAAAATAATTAAATCCTAAATATCATTCCAGGAGGACTCTTGAAATATCTTTAACACACGACAAAAAGCCTTGAAAGTAAAAAAATGTTTGGTAACATGTATACCTTAATACAAAAAATAATAATAATAATAATAATAAGGTGTGGTTCTCAATTTTTAAGGAATAATGCTACATATACATTATGAATCACATAATGGTGTCCATAATATACATGTGGCGCCCTCCTATTGGGGGGAGTGGGGGCGCCACAAGTACATTATGTGATCCATAATGTACATGTAACATCTCCCATTTTTAAGATGTTACAAGTCACACAACGATAGTGTTGTCAACTCAACTCGTTTGGCTGGACAGTAAAATTTGTTTTTAGCCATTTATTATTGTAAAATAGTGTACGTATGTACGAGTGTGTTGGAGGATAAACAACAAAATATCAGATTAATGCCATATATAATAAAATCCATAATTTGAAAAGGTTTAATAAATTATTGCAGAAGTATCCCGTATTTGGCATAGAAATCTCCATCAAGTATGGAATTACACATGAAAGCGACAAAATACTATACATTAATTTCAATTGTTGGTTCATTATTCTCGTGCTGAATTAAGTACAGCAAATATTCTTATTTCTTTCTAAAAGGTGATGCCAACTTTTGTTAGAATCTTTACTAGGGCTCTAAGCAAAATCGCGTGGAACCCCCCGCATATCTCTTCAATCCAGAGCACGATAGCAAGTTGATGAAAAGCCAACTCAGAATTGAAAAGGGTAATTGATCCTTACTTTAAAGTTGAAATATGGGTGGTGTTTCTAATTATTGAACCTTTTTTTAATTAGCATAACGAATTCGGGCAATACCTGATCGAGTAACATATTCATAGGTACAAATGATCTTCCTACGTACGTAGACAATGATGCTGTGTTTGACGAATTAAGGCACTCATATAAGATATTCAATTAAGTTATTGACTAAGATGCATATGTATATTATTTCACTTAAGGAGCTAAGTAAAATATATAATAATGCGATAGATATATCGACTACTACACCAACAAGTGGGATAATGGATTAGATGATTGCGAAGGTGGCGATCAAGCGAAGGTCCAAAAATTTGCGTCAGTCCCGGAAACTTGGTTTGGTCTCGTTCGTTGTACCTCGTGATCCTCGAGAGGAAAACAGAAGTTGTCATTGGGATCAGCATAACAAGAAAGTTGCTTCGATGTATCGGCCTGGCCATTGAGCTGAGACGCCACCAGGCGGTCGAGCGCCACCCAGTCTGTTGGTCCAGTTTTCAGATCATCAACAGAATTGCCATTTTGATTGGTGCAAGAAGTTTGAATATTGTCTGTTAGCATATATTCCATAGGTTGTTCACAAGCTGCTTTGAAACTGCTGCAATCTTGATCAGTACTGAAAGGTGATTCAATGCTAAGAAGTGATGGAAATGTTGGATTATCCAATCTGTGAAGGGGAAGAAAACCAGCATGAAATTCATCGTCGATCGTTGATTTCATTTGATTGACAAATTGCATATCCTCGTCTTCATCATCATCGTTATTGTTGATGATGTTATTGTTGTCGATCATTAATTCGTGTTCTTTCTTGCATGATTGTCGCATGTGCACAAGTATCTGATCAAGAATGCCATCATTATTCGAATTCTGTGCTGTAGCACTATTTCTTGAGTAGATTGAAGTGGATGAATTACTCTCTAAAGCTTTGTGGTAATTTTTCTTCTTGAAAACTCGGCAAACCACCCAACCATCTTCGGGCGACATATCCCCCACTAGAATACATGCCTGAATTCGCAATTTTTTAAAAAATGAATTATAATTGGAAAGGTAGAAAACATATGACATGAATGATAAGTTGAAATTCTGCTAAAAGGGAAAAATAATTATGACCCTTTTCCATTATTGAAGTATTCCATACGGTCTTATAAATTCTTCTCAAATATGAAATTAGTGATCAAAATATCCCATAATCAAACAAAACTTGACTACCCTAACCAAGCCTCATGCGTTCCAGAGTGTCGAAGATAAATCACACATCAAATAAATATACAGTATTTTTGACTATGAAACTTAAAAGTATAGTATCGTAGTCCATTAAACTTAAATGAACAAAACAATTTGTTCGAAAGTTAAATTTCGAGATTGATGTTGAGCCACAACTTGCGGGCATGTTAATTGTAAATCCCACTCCAAATATCGATTAGAACAAAATACACAACAAATAAAGGCCTCATTTTAACAAGATTGACATTTTAAGACATAACTCGAATTTTATCCCCCACTAGAATACATGCCTGGATTCGCAATTTTTTAAAAAATGAATTATAATTGGAAAGGTAGAAAACATATGACATGAATGATAAGTTGAAATTCAGCTAAAAGGGAAAAATAATTATGACCCTTGTCCATTATTGAAGTATTCCATACGGTCTTATAAATTCTTCTCAAATATGATATTAGTGATCAAAATATCCCATAATCAAACAAAACTTGACTACCCTAACCAAGCCTCATGCGTTCCAGGGTGTCGAAGATAAATCACACATCAAATAAATATACAGTATTAATAATACTTTTGACTATGAAACTTAAAGTATAGTATCATAGTCCATTAAACTTAAATGAACAAAACAATTTGTTCGGAAATTAAATTTCGAGATTGATGTTGAGCCACAACTTGCGGGCATGTTAATTGTAAATCCCACTCCAAATATCGATAAGAACAAAATACATAACAAATAAAGACCTCATTTTAACAAGATTGGCATTTTAAGACATAACTCGAATTTCCTATATCGTATAAGAGCATATAAATTATAATGCTCAAAAGACCCTAGGAGTTTTTTTGTGTTGCGGAAAGAAAAAAATTCCTAGAAGCTTCATTGTATATAAACACAAAAATAAGAAATTAAAAATGGCCTTTAATTAAGCAATCAAATTATTAGGGAAAAAACATACATTGGGGTCATGAGTATCGTCCTCGAGCCGATACTCATGCATAATCCAATCTGATTTCTGTCCATGTGGAGCTCGTCCTTTGTAGAACACCAGCGTTTTTCTCATTCCAATTCTTTGGAAATTACTATGTATCACTTTATCACGACCAGTAGCCTTCCAGAATCCGGCAGCAGTCGCACGATTTGTTCGAGTCCCGGTAGGATATTTTTTGTCCTTGTGGCTGAAGAAATACCAATCGTTCTGCGGCGTAGATCCTATTTTACACTTCTCTGCACAAAAAACAATTCATTCAAGGAGAAAATGATCAACTGTTTTGACATATGAAGTAGGAAAGATTGCTGTAGGCTTAAATTTACCTTGAATATCCCATGGCTCAAGTTTGTTAAGGTCGACATCACGAATAACATCAAGATCAATCTTCTGGTGAGCTACTTTCTTCCTCAAGTAATACTGCAAAAGCTCTTCCTCAGTAGGATGAAAACGGAATCCTGGAGGCACCTTGGACTGACCATTTACGGATAAATTCATATCTTCTGACATCATGCACTAGCTAGGTGAGAGGTACGTAGTTGAAATTATAGTAACAACAAAAGAGTACTACGCACAGGAATCCTCGCTCCTGCCTAAATTTGAAACTAAAATGACGTACGTAGCTCACTTTTATGATGATGAATAAGGCAAGAAAGGGCAAAGAGAGAGGAACATTGTGAAAAAGATAGAAATTAGAAAAGGAGGAGAATATGAACAAGGTAAAGCAAGTGTGCGCGCAAAATAAGGGTTGGGAAATGATGATTTTATATGAAGTGGTAGGACGAATAAGGGTCCAAAAATGCATGGAAAGTTTTGCAACATAGCCAATAGTCCATTTTTATGTGGGGTCTTTGGCTTCCAGAATAACCAACCACCTAAATTTAGAGGTAATGTAGGGCCCATTATAGGTACCATATTGTAGGTCCCACATCGGACGTTAGAGGTTTCCCTATATATAAACTTGG
>CAIGRF010129496.1:26629-39654 GCA_903798235.1 Fraxinus ornus | reverse complement strand
CTCTTCAATGGTTTCGTGATAAATCTCCACTTGAACCTTCTCTTTTTTGTCCAAAAATTAGGTTTGAATCTTCACTTGATTGAATTCTTGCAAATCCCCTTTAATTCTCTCACAAAAATTATGAATTTTCCTCCTTTAATAATAATAATTGATGAATATTGGAGTATAATATGTACATGAGAACTTTCTCATATGTATTCTACTGTTATATATTTGTATAAGTCAAAAATTGGTTGAAAATCACGTCCAAATTGACTTACAAAAGAGTTCTAATCGAATAAGGAAAGTTGTCTTCGAGCGCGAATTTTTTGATCTCTGCACATCAGTCAGTATTTTAGCCATAACTTCCTCTTCCGATATCCGATTGATATAATTCAAAGTGTATTGGAAAGATAACTCAAAGAGTTACAACTTTGATATAAATATAATTTTTCCAATTTGGACATTTACAATGCCAAATCGGTCTCAATTTTCGACTAGAAATCTGGAATATAACTTGTGCGATTGAAAATTGATTTTTATCATATGCCTTTTTGAGTTCTAATTATATCCAATTGTCTCCTAACAATCTTCAAAATATGATCTTGTGGTCCGAATCAAATATTGGATATTTTCAATTTGGTCCTTAAACTTTACATTTTTCCTTTTTCACCAATTTTCACTTCTTTCTTTCGATTTCTTGTTCAACCATTGAGTTTTATCTATATAATATAAAATACATCAATTTAGGATATATTTTGTCAAAAAAACTACCAAATATCAATATTTTAGGACCCTAAATAAGTGTATAAAATACACTTATCAGTGATCCAAAGTTCAAATATGCCTGCACCGAACCTTCATTATGTTCGCCGCTATTTGACTCCCTCTGATGATCTTGCAAAAATTCCTTGAAACTTTGTTTGACTACCTCCGACGATCTTGTAAAAATTCCTTGAAACTTTGAAAGCCAAACACTTCCGCTCTCTTTAGTTTACTTTTCTCTTAAAGCATGAACAAAAGTGGTGGCGTGTGAGCAGTGTATTTGTGTCGTACATGTACTCAGGTGTGTATAAATAGGGTAATTGGCATTTGCCATCATGTGTAATTTTTTCCCCCGTTTGGTTTATATAAAAATAAGACTTTAATTTAATTTTTTTTTAAAAATGAGAAAATCATTCTTTCAAAACTTTTTTTTTCTCATACTCATTTTCAACTACACATTCTCACAATAAAATATTTTTCATGTAAATCCAAAAAAATTTCCTACCTTTTAACCAAACATTCCACATTAATTAACTATTCAAAAACTCATTTTTACCCAAAAAAACAAAAAATGGCTATTAAATGGGGGTTTAGAATATAATTGATTTCTTAATTTTCTAATATGTTTCTATTTAACGAATCTTATTATCAACAAACATGACCTAGTTCTATTTAAATTATTATTTAATGTAATAGTGTATTAGGAAAACTATAAGTAAAATTTATAGGGTAATTAGCACATAACATCCCTATCATTCACTATTCTTGTGAAAAATGTCTCACGTTTTACTTTTTGACATTTTTCACCATTAATTACACATTTGATTACTCGAAACATCATTTTCATTCAATTTCTCAATAAAAAGTTGTAAAATGACGAATATATCTTTCTAATTAAATAAACCGAAAAGAAAAAGAAAAGTATAATAAAGAACTAATTATAATCATACCCCTAATTTTTTTAAAAAACATGCAAATGAATTTCAAATAAATTATTGAAATATTAGAAATAAAAAAAAAAATCTCTTTCTTTTTCCTTCCTCCTTGATAAATGTATTATATACAGTTATTCAGGATCTAAAACAGCGATATTTGGATGTTCTTTTGACAAAATATATCCTAAATTATTGTATTTTGTGTTATATAGGTAAAAATTAATGATTGAACGAAGAGATGAAAGAGAGATGAAAATTGGTGAAAAATAGTCAAATTGTAAATATCCAATAGTTGATTCGGACCACAAGAGGATACTTTGAAGATTTCTAGGAGACAATTGGATGAAATTAGAATAAAAAATGGAATGGAATATGATCAAAATATTATCACAAATCAAATTTCAATCGCACAAGTTATATTCCACGTCTTTAGTCAAAGATCAAGACCCATTTTTGATATAGTAAACATCCGAATTGGAAAACGTTTATTTCTAGAAACGTTATAGCTCTTTGAGTTAGATTTCCAACACACTCTGAATTACCTCAATCGAATATCAAGAGAGAAAGTTATGACTAAAATACTGATTACCTAGTAGAGACAAAAATATGCGCACACGAAGACAACTTTCCTTATTTGATTGGATCTCTTATGGAAACCAATTTGGACATGGTTTTCAACCAATTTTCTACTCCTAAAAATACCTAACAACAAAATACATATTAGAGACCTCATATATATATATATATGGAAAAAGCTGCTTGTACACTTGTAAATTACAACACTAGATGACAACATGACATGGACGGACGAGATGTGAAGGGTTGAACGGCTGAGATGCAAGACAAAATTAATTAGGTGGGAAATCCTTGAAAATTCATGAAATGAGACAAAGTCGTGAGTTTTCTCAAAACCCAGCCTACCACAACCCCTAAAAACTCAAAAATTGCAGGCTGAACAAAATTCAATTGCAAAGCTTCTCAAAAATCCAGTCTACCACAATTCGTAATAACTCAAAAATTGGAGGCACCCAAAATTCAATGGCAACATCTATTCAAGGTAAATTCCCGGAGCTAATGTATGACCCATAAATTAGTTCGACAAATTCGAATTTTGAAGCAGATCCGAAAAATCTGTTGGAGTTGAGAATTTTCTCACAGGTTCGATTGCAGTCGATTTTGAAGCGGAATAGGCGTGTTCGATTTCAGAAAAAGGAGTCTGATTGCACACTACTTTTGGGTAATTTTTTTTGTCTTACTCAACCTCCTAAAGAAGCTTACTAACCAGCATTGCGTGACTTGATTTTTTTAGAACATGTACAGACCTCTACCTCCATTACATTAGGTCGTGGTTACTCGTTTATTTCATAAGTAGGTGACTGAATATGTGCGAATGAATTTTTAAACGATGAACGGTTGCTATTGTCAAATTTCGATTATTTTTGAAATCAATATGTTTCTGTAAATATTAAATTAATATGCTAAAAGTGTATGGTATTTTTTCCGTAGGAGAATAGGTGATGGAAGACGCCGAAAATTACCCGTCGGTGGAAACCGAAAATGTCAATGCGAAATGCAATATAATGTAGTTGTTGTGCTGGAGGTTGGTATGAAGTTCAAGGATGTAAATGAAGTCTTTGATTTGTACGAATCATATTTTTACAGCGTAGGATTTCCGGTGAGGAAAAGGAATTCGAGAAAAGACGATGATGGAGTTGAGCGATATGCAACTTTCACATGTAACCGTGAAAATCGAAGAAGCGGTAGCACAAGCGGCTCATTGAAGCCGCAACCAACAATTCAGACAGGTTACAAAGCTCGAATCTCTGCATCTTCAGATGATCATGGTTGCTGGAGAATTAACACGGTACACCTCTACCACAATCATAGAACAAGTCCAACGAAGTCGAGATTGTATCAGTGCAATCGAGAATTGAGTACAAGTGTGAAGCGGAAGCTTGAAGTGAATGACATGGCTGGAATTCCATTGCATAAAAGTTTCAATTATATAGTTGTTGAAGCGGGTGGACATGAAAATATGACATGCGTGGAAAAGGATTATCAAAACTACATTGAACAAGTTAGGCGATTAAGCCTTAGGGAGGGAGATGCAGCAGCAATATGCAAGCAAGGTGTACGGGATTTTACTTTTGTATGGATCTAGATGACGATTCACTATTAAGGAATGTGTTTTGGGCAGATAATCGATGTAGGGAAGCATATAAGGAGTTCGGGAACGTTATCACGTTTGATACCACTTACTTGACTAACAGATATGACATGCCTTTCGCACCTTTTGTTGGCGTCAATCACAACGGACAATCAAAACTTCTAAGTTGTGGTTTGATCACGAATGAGAATACGGATATCTTCGTCTGGCTTTTCAGGATATGGCTTAAGTATATGTACGGTCAAGCTCCTCATAGAATTATCACTAATCAAAACAGGGTAATGCAAAATGCCATTCAGATAGTTTTTCCAAATACAAAGTATAGATGGTGCTTGTGGTACATTTTGAAGAAGTTGCTCGAAAAATTTGGATACCACGTCGATAAGGGTTCAATATTTTCAGCAATACATGTATTGGTGTATGATTCTCAAACGGTTGAAGAACTTGAACAAGGTTGGGGCTCGATGATCACAACATTTGAGTTGCATGATAACGAATGGTTGTCGGGATTGTATGAGAACCGCGATTGTTGGGTTCCTTGCTTTTTAAAAATAACTTTCTGGGCTAGGATGTCAACAACACAGCAGAGTGAAAGCATGAAAACTTTTTTTGATGGGTATGTGCACTCGAACACGTCTTTGAAGCAGTTTGTTGAATAGTATGAGCGAGCATTGAGGAACAAGGTGGAGAAGGAGTTCCAGGCTGATTTTAAGTCGTTCTCTCAAATGGTCCCATGTGTAACAACATATGAAATAGAAAAGTAATTTCAGGCAGTGTACACAATTTCAAAATTCAAAGAAGTTCAAACTTAGTTTATGGGTAAAGTTTACTGCAACCTCATATCTGCTTCTGAGGGATGTTTTGAGATGACTTATGAGGTAAGGGAAGATGTTGTCTGTGGCGATCGACATAAGAAAAATCATTTTTGTCTCTTTCAATAGGGATAAATGCAAAGTTGTTTGTAGCTATCACTTGTTTGAGTTTCGGAAAATCTTTTGCAAACATGCAATCGCACTACTAATCTATAACAACGTCAACATACTGTCGGATCGATACATACTGCGTAGGTGGAGGAGGGATGTCGGTCGACCATACACAAGAATCGCAATAAAAATGACGGGTTTGGAAATACTTTGGGACAGTTGAGGTACGATAACATGTGTAAAGCTTTCGCCTAGGTGGCAGACCTTGCAGCGGATGATGAAGGTTGAACCCGACTGATTATGGAATGGATACAATTTCAAGCTAAAGAGCTTTCGATGTTGAAATGGAGTAGTGGAAGCAATATCTGTAGTCAACATACTGGTTCCCAAATTCCATGCAGCCTGGGAGATCCTAAATTGACAAAGAGAAAGGACGCGCCCAGAAAACTTCGGAAGAAGAGCCCGTTGGAGTCGAATTCGAAGAAGACGAAGGTATTTTTAGGTATTTTCCAAAAAAATCTTAAATGGGATACTAAATATAATTATCATTAATTTTCGATGTACATGTAGGTACCTTCAACTAGCAAGGGGAAGCGACCTACATTAATGCGTAATAGTATACCAAAGGTTGCAACCAATCTTGATGCATCTCAACGAGAACAATCTCCCACGTGTTCACCATTCGCCTATTCACAACACTTGATTGTTAGTATATTTATTGGAAAATTTTGATTTATTCTTTTCAAATTACTTCATTGTTGACGTCATTACTTATGATAGGGTCATGAGGAAAATCTTTTGGGTACACAACCCCATTCATCTACTAGTTCGATCCATCCGTCATCACCGCATTTTACATTCAATTCCCAAGGTAACAACATTTATGAAAATGTAAATTTCTATGCCAGACTGNATGTATTGGTGTATAATTCTCAAATGGTTGAAGAACTTGAACAAGGTTGGGGCTCGATGATCACAACATTTGAGTTGCATGATAACGAATGGTTGTCAGGATTGTATGAGAACCGCGATCGTTGGGTTCCTTGCTTTTTAAAAACAACTTTCTGGGCTAGGATGTCAACAACACAGCAGAGTGAAAGCATGAAAACTTTTTTTGATGGGTATGTGCACTCGAACACATCTTTGAAGCAGTTTGTTGAATAGTATGAGCGAGCATTGAGGAACAAGGTGGAGAAGGAGTTCCAGGCTGATTTTAAGTCGTTCTCTCAAATTGTCCCATGTGCAACAACATATGAAATAGAAAAGTAATTTTAGGCAGTGTACACAATTTCAAAATTCAAAGAAGTTCAAACTTAGTTTATGGGTAAAGTTTACTGCAACCTCATATCTGCTTCTGAGGGATGTTTTGGGATGACTTATGAGGTAAGGGAAGATGTTGTTTGTGGCGATCGACATAAGAAAAATCATTTTTGTCTCTTTCAATAGGGATAAATGCAAAGTTGTTTGTAGCTATCACTTGTTTGAGTTTCGGAAAATATTTTGCAGACATGCAATCGCACTACTAATCTATAACAACGTCAACATACTGTCGGATCGATACATACTGCGTAGGTGGAGGAGGGATGTCGGTCGACCATACACAAGAATCGCAATAAAAATGACGGGTTTGGAAATACTTTGGGACAGTTGAGGTACGATAACATGTGTAAAGCTTTCGCCCAGGTGGCTGACCTTGCGGCGGATGATGAAGGTTGAACCCGACTGATTATGGAATGGATACAATTTCAAGCTAAAGAGCTTTCGATGTTGAAATGGAGTAGTGGAAGTAATATCTGTAGTCAACATACTGGTTCCCAAATTCCATGCAGCCTGGGAGATCCTAAATTGACAAAGAGAAAGGACGCGCCCAGAAAACTTCGGAAGAAGAGCCCGTTGGAGTCGAATTCGAAGAAGACGAAGGTATTTTTAGGTATTTTCCAAAAAAATCTTAAATGGGATACTAAATATAATTATCATTAATTTTCGATGTACATGTAGGTACCTTCAACTAGCAAGGGGAAGCGACCTACATTAATGCGTAATAGTATACCAAAGGTTGCAACCAATCTTGATGCATCTCAACGAGAACAATCTCCCACGTGTTCACCATTCGCCTATTCACAACACTTGATTGTTAGTATATTTATTGGAAAATTTTGATTTATTCTTTTCAAATTACTTCATTGTTGACGTCATTACTTATGATAGGGTCATGAGGAAAATCTTTTGGGTACACAACCCCATTCATCTACTAGTTCGATCCATCCGTCATCACCGCATTTTACATTCAATTCCCAAGGTAACAACATTTATGAAAATGTAAATTTCTATGCCAGACTGTCATGTTCACTTATTCATTTTTCATGTTATGTGTTAGGTAATGCTACTCAATACTACAATCAACATTTACCGCATCAAGGAGGCACGTGATTATGACTGAAGAAAGTCACCAGTCACTTGTTCTTCTAGCCAGTAGAGGGATATTTTCTTTTTTCTTTTTTTTTTTTTGTTTGTATTGTTTGCATCAACATTTTGAAGCGATAAATTATTATGAACATGTAATGTTTCTTAGCATCTATTTGAAGAAGTTCTATGTGAGATGTTACTTTGGATTGTCATGTATTTCTCTTTGTTAAAGTAGTGACTGAAATTGTCCTGTTTCAAGTTCACCTTTTATAATTGCCATATCATTCATTCTACAGGTTTTTGTTTCTCTAGCTGAAGAAGTCCCAGCTATTCCAAGATTTTTGATTGAGTTTCCACATCTTTTACAAACCCCATGTATAATTGCCAAACAATTCCAGCACAAAACTAAAACAAATTAACATGGAAATGGAATATGTTATTAGAACATAAGTCGCTGCTATTACAACAAACTACAATTAGGCTGGTAATACATGGAGATACACACTGTAAAGACATCAAAATAGGAACTACAAGTTCCAGGCAGCATGCTAAGTGGAACTGACTACCCTATCGATTGTGCCAAAATCAAAATATTTCAATCCTGCAGTTCCACATTCAAACAGATGGAAACTAATCAACCCATACTAATCAACATAACTCCTTCCATTCGTGTTTACCAAACTACATTTTACTTCGTCTTGCGGATTGTCACGGTCAGAGATATATTGATTTCTTCTTCGTCTTTCAGTTGGACTTCAGATTCGAACTTGCAGGATATATTGTCAATTTCGGTACGGCTAACGTCACTCGATTCTCCGCTTGATTTTCCAATGTCACACCAATCCCAAAATCCACACTTGTGACTGCAACATTTAAAGATTTTTCCTTTGTTTGGGGTATCCCTTTCAATCTCAAAACACTTTTGAAAACCATTATTGCACTCCGGACATCGGTGTTTTGTCGGGCATTCGGCAAAGAAATGGCCTTTACGTCGACAACTGTGGCAAACTCCCGAATCTTTCTACCCATTCGACCACTGGAATCTTTCAAAAACCGAAGACCAAAATTCAAATGAAAACCTTACGAAATCCTGTAACAAAAATTCAAATGAAAACCAAATGAAAACTCCTGAATTCTTTGCACGCATTCTTTCACAAATTCTGTACCAAAAATCGTACAAAATCCCTTATCTTCCTCATTCGTCCTAATGATAACTGTGACAATGGCAACGCTTTCAAAACATCCAAATATTTCGTACCTTACAAGAGATGGCGACACGTTCGGTTACTGTGACGACAACACCGGATTTAGCAGAGCGGTCGGACGGGTGTCGGCAGCTGAATGGCGAGTGATGGAGAGCAGGATAGGTGTTCGATTTTGGGGAAAAATGGGAGATTTTCGTGAAAAATCTTGGTTAACTACTGCAATAGTTTGAGAATTCGAAATAAAAATGTGGCAGCTTACGACTAATTTTCAAGTGGGCCGGTGACAAGCAAAAGAAATTTGGAGAGATGAGTGAAAGAAAGAAGAGTTTTCGTCTGGGAGGAGAAATGGGGAAAATGGGGGAAAAGTGAAGGAAGGGTTTCCTTCGTCTGGGAGGAGAAATGGGGAAAGTGAAATTCAACTTTTTCCTTTCCCCCTTTTTTTTAATGCTTTTGCCACGTCAATTTGTGAAGGCCCATTGTCAAGCGGCATTGTACGTCTAGCGCGGTCGATATATATATATATACTACAATATTCCATCAATTTTCATCATAAAAGAGGAGCAAAATCATATATTGTGAGAAGATTTCAAAAGCGCGTTCAAGAACTCGTCAATTGGAGATTAAGTCTGGGATTTGTGGGCAAAGAAACGAAATAAATATTGAAGATTACTTTGAAGAAATTCAAGAATATCAAGATGCATCTTCCTTCATTCATTCATTCACAATTCCGGGTGATGTTCTATATATTTAACATGAATTCTTGTAATTCCAAAATGTCAGGCTTGTTTTATACATTGTTATGATGAGATGAACCCCTGTTATGATATTTTTAATTTTTAGCTAATTATTTTGACTCTAATTTGGTTTGATTTATGGATTTTTATTATCGTTTTTATTTTCTTTTCAATTGCTAAATTCCTAGTTGAATTGTTAGTGAATTTTATTGTTATCGAGGAGACAATAGAGTTTAAGCACAATATAATAAATATTGTAAGGTTCAATAGATGATAGAGATATACATCCATGCTCTATATGGTTTCAATAGGTATTTAAGCACTTGTTAATGAATTTATCATATTTGCGTGATTCATCGAGAAATAGAAAGGTCACTTGAGGAGAATAGATTTGATCATTATCGATATAGATTCTCAATTAAATTAGGAACATTAACCTATATGAATAGTTTCAAATTGTTACTTTAATTGTTACACTAAAAATGGAATAACAAGAGAGATTCGATATCTTAGCAATGCATCTCACATATTTGAAAAACACATTTACTTGTTTTCACTAATTTAATTGATAATTTAGGGGTTAGTGTAGAAAAATCACAACTTGTTTGTTAGTCGATTAAAATTGCAATTAATTTTAACCTGGTGAAACACATAGTCCTCGTGGATTTAACACTCTACTCATTATTATATTAATTGACCATGATTCAATGCACTTGCAAATTTTCAAATTATCAACTTTTTGGTGCCCTTGTCGAAGACTATAGTATTTGATAAGTTTTAATTAATTTTACCTTTAATCTGAAAGTATTACTTTATTAGTTAATTTATTTCTTTAGAAATTTTTTACAGTTCTTCTTGTTTACTCTTTTAGGACTTTGTATGCAAAGTTCGAGACTCGGTGGTCTTGCTCAATTTGATCCAGAGATCAAACGTACATTTAGGATTCGAAGATGAGAACAATTAGAAGCACGACAAAAACAGAAAAAGGAACACATGGCTAAAGGTAACTTGAATCCTATTTCCATCGGGGCAAATTTGGGGCAGTACCTCCAAACATAGCTACAATGGATGAGAATGCAAGGCTCATCGGTGAATATATGGTTCTACCTGTTGTGGAAAGTCAATCCAGTATTGTTTATTCAGCGTTTGACTAGGCGAGCTTCCACTTGAGGATTGGGTGATCAACATGTTCCAGAACGCTCTACAATTATTTGAGAGAGCTACGGAGAATCCCAACGCTCATATATTAAGATTTCTGGATATATGTGCAATTATCGAGTACCCAAGGATGTCTAGTGAAGCAATTGGACTAGGGTTCTTCCCATACACATTGAGAGACTCAGCAAGGGAATGGTTAGATACTTTTTCACTTCAGAGCATTACTTCTTGGAACAGCTTGAGTCATAAGTTTCTAAGCAAATATTTCCTACCAAAGAGGATTGCAAAGCTGAGGGATGAGATATCCACATTACAACAATTGGACACAGAATGTTATTCAGAAGTTTGGGAACGATACAAGAATTCACTCCACTAATGCCTACAACATGGATTGCAGAAGTGGCTTCAGGTACAATACTTCTCATCGGTTTGAATCCAATAAGCAAGGCTAACATAGACTCTGCGATGGTTCTATCACAAAAAGAACCGTAGATCAAGTCTACCAAATCATGGAAGATTTGGCATTCACCAGTGCATTTTTGGCCTAGTGAAAGGATGAATAGAAATAAAGTTGCTGGAGTATTCGAAGTTGATTCCTTGACATTAATATTAGCACAGTTGGCATCATTAGCACAGAAGGTAGATCAGATGAATACAGCTGAAGTAGTGGGATCAAAATGTAAGCATTGTGGAGGGAATCATGAGAGTATTGGTTGCATTGAAGGGAGTCATTTTGCTCATACAGTGGAGGATGTAAATTATACCCAGAATTTTCAATGACAACATCATAATCAAAATCCTTACACTCTCAGTTTTCAATAGAGCAACAATCAGGGAACTCAAATTTTGCCACAACAGACTACACCGCCAGGTTTTTGACATACTGAAAATAAGTCTTCGTTAGAAGATATTTTTACTAACTTAGCGGAGATATCTAGACAACACATGAAAAAAAATTAAAATAAAACCTTGCAAGTTTGGAGAGCTGCCTTCAAGAACTTGGAAAATTAGATAGGACAAATAGTTAAAACACTTTCAGAGAGACTACTAGGAGCATTGTCTGGTGATGCTGAGAAAAATCTCAAACATTAGGTAATGGCAATGAAGGCCGTAGAGAAATAGCAGATTGAGGCAATAACTACCAGTAGTGGAGTTCAACTGAAGAGATTAATGTAAAGAGACCAGTTGCTACAAAAGAAAAAGTATGTATCACAATTAAGAAGCAATTGGAGAATTCTAAGCAGAACAATGAAGCAAAGACAAAAAAAAAGTATCAAAGGATCCAAAGGTGGAGGAAACTACTTCTATAAACGAATTTGTGCCACTACCTTTTCTACAAAGACTGCAAAAGAGAAAGCTCGGTGGTCAATTCAAGAAGTCCCTGGGTATGCTAAAAAAGCTCCACGTCAACATCACATTCATCGATATAATCAGACAGATCCCGATATATGCAAAGTTCATGAATGACATGATATCTAAGAAAAAGAAATCTTCCAGACTGGGAAGAAATCTTCCAGACTGGGAAGAAATGACATTGTCCGAGAAGAGCAGTGCAATAATGTAAAATGAATTGCCATCAATACTCAAAAACTCAGAGAGTTTCACTTTACCTATTTTACCAAGCAAAGGATTTCATTTTAGCCTCTGTTTGTCATCGTTTAAAATTTCAAATGGTTTGCTACAGTACCATTCTCCACCACACATTCACACATTATATTTTCTTAATCTGAGTCAAAATCGAAGTAAGTCTATCTTAAGGAAAAAAAGTGAGTAATTATTAATTTTGACTTAAATTTAAATTATCTTTTTTTAAACTAAACCACAGACTTTATTTGTTTATTTGTCTTCTTATTTTTACCTATATTTATAACTATTAAATACATAATTACATTTACATCTACTAAGCATGCCTGAATAATGATGAACATGTATCGATGAAGACTTTGAAGGTGTGGTAACCGATATAAGTAGTGACATGGAGGGCCCTAATGTGCGAGGATGGCATTTTTCCCAAAAGGCCATCATCATAAAAGAAAATAGACATGGGAGCCATAAAAGACTAGTCCGTGCTCTCTTGTTCAAAAACCTCACCGTTCATTGAAAACTTCGCCCATTTTTCTTATTACTTATATTTAATCATATTTTTTTAGTTGCAATTTCAAAGAATTTTTCATATGTCTGTTTCATGGGCCCAAAATCAAGCAACTTCAAATATTACTTTTACAATTTGGGCCTCAAACTTTCAAATATTCCCATTAAGGCCCACTTTATAAAATAACCCCCGGGGGGTGGGGGTGGGGGTGATGTTATACAAGAAACCACAAAAACAACATTATATATTGTATAAATGATCTACCTATGGTGGGTAGTATAAAACATACCCACTCCTGGAGTCGAGCTATATGGAAGGATAATTGGCATCATATAGCAGCTAAATTGGTAATCCCATCATCTATTAAAAGAGTGAATGCGCCATTCACTGTTCATTCAAGATGTATTTTTCTTCCCAATTTATCCTCAGTTTCATAAAAAATTCATCTTCAGTGAAAAATGTAGGCGCCGAAATTCACTGTAAGGTGCTTACGTTTAAGTTAAGGTAAGTTAAATTGGAGGGACTTTCGGTATGTGTGCCAAGTTAAAAAAAATAAAAAAAAATTTTTTTTTAAAGGAACCTCCGCGCGCGGAGGTTGCATTTTGGCATCTAAAACTTTTAGGATAGAGATGTAAAATTAACCTCGAATATGGTAAATAAT
>CAIGRF010129496.1:0-22188 GCA_903798235.1 Fraxinus ornus | reverse complement strand
TGGGGAAGGTAGCATTATTGTTCCTATGCTCACTCTAATCATTGGATTTGATCCAAAAACATCAACTGCAGTCTCTAAATGTAAGAGTTTAGGATCAAATCATTGTAGATATCATGAATTATTCTTTTGTTGTTTTCAACTGATTATTGTATTTAAATAGCTTTCAATGAAGAATCACTCATTGCAAATCCTCTGACTCATTAGTCATTTTGATCAGTCAATTTGATGTTTAAGGTTTTTGTTTCACATTATCACTAGAAATCACGCTAACAAAAATATAATAAGTACAAAACTTGTGCATCAAACGAGGCGCCAACTAGTAATAAGATAGGGCAAAAATAAGTTAAATATAATGTGGCATCGTATGAGCAACTAATGAGATTATTTAACACAAAAATTACACATACTATACATATATACACATTCATGGAATTGGGTCCTTTACAGTCAAAGGTTATTGCACGTTCTATGATAGAATTTTGTCCCAGTTGAAGAATAAAATTCTACTCAAATCTAGTATACCACTTTTCAAGTTAATCATCTTAGGTAAAATTAATTCCTTTCAGCCTATCAGCGTCACCACAAGTCCTCAAACCAACAGAAAACATACATTAAGCCACAACAGTAATTAGCTTACGAGGATAGGATCCACGATCCAAGTAAGCCTCACTAAGGGAGACCAACACGCGATGACAAGCCAAAGTTGTTGCTGTGATAAACATGACAAATGAAGTCCAGCAGAATCTCAGCATTAATACAGGATCTTTCCTTGCAGAATGTAATGCCTTCAATGCAATGATTTTTAATCGCCGATCTCTCAGGAAGGACTGATAATCGACGTTTGATGTGAATATCATAGAAGGACCTATCTGTGTGTTTTTGGCAGAGCTGGCCAACACCACTTGGGAACTAAATTGGGTTATGTGAATAAGTTTTCCCAAGGCTGCGGTCATCCACTGGTACAATATATCGGCAACAACCATACAAATTTCTTGGCGGAAGAAGCTTGCCTCCTTCGAAACCACTGTTCGAACTAATGAAGCTCCGTCCTGTTTATCAAAGTGTATATTCAGTCATGCTTAAAACAGTAAGTTAGCAGTATATGCCCTATAGGTTTAGTATGTTTTATGTCAACTTAAAACATATTACAATTCTTATGTAGGAGTTGATCAGTGGAGTATGGAGAACTTTATTACATATGCATTTAAGAAAATTACATATACATATTCAGATGTGCACTCGGTGAAACTTCCAATTGACAGATAGAACAAAACCAAGGAGAGATGGTTTTCACTTATCAGGGTCAACCATCCTACGAATTTCCTGAATACCCATAAATTATCAGACAAAAATAAAATAAAATGGTAACAGTAAAATATCCAATAAATAAATTGTCCAACCAAGCTCTTAAGTTAAGAAAATTATCCTTAGTAGGTTTTGGCTTAATGCTAACATCATTACCATTACCATGAAGTAAATAGAAAAACTAACCATGCAACTAGAGACCCAAACAGGCAACAGTTATGTATTCAGTTGACATAGGCAACTTGGTTACTAATGTAAGCTGAAAAGAACTCACTGCAGTCATTAAAAGTCTTCTCAAGACAGTGCCATTTTTAGATGGTAGAAGTTTCAAAACCAGGTTTGCAATATCAACTCCACGGGGAACTGCATTTGCAGGCTGATCAAATGAAGCCTGAGCATCTGATGGTATCAACGAACGCAACCCTTCCCTAGAAATCAGACACTAGAATTAATTCTAGATAAAAGCACTGCGGGAAAAAAAACAATCACCAATCACCAAATAAACAAGTCACTTTTTTTGAGGAACAGAAAAAGGGACACAGAAAATTATGATGCAATTCTTATGGGAAATTGCCAACAGTGAAGCATAAAAATGCAATTGCTCCAAACCCAAAATTTAAGAAGAAAAAAAGCAGTAGCATGGCAAGCTGCTCCAACTCTAAAGAAAATTTTGGCTCCAAACACAGTTTAAGAGGAAAAGATAGTAGTAACATACCAAGTTGCTCCAATTCTTAAGAAAAGGCAAAGCTTTTGCAACTGGAACTCTTTCCTTCTGTTCAACACAACCTGATAGAACACGTGAAAAAATAAAAGAATCAACTCCGAATTCCCATAATATTAATAGTATCTTTCTGAGAACCTTGAGAGGTTGACAGCCAAAAAATCAGGTTGTGATGAGATAGTATCGTACAGAATATGTTTACAAAAATAAAGACAACTATAGAAATAACTTCCCTAAAAACACGAGTAAAAGAAAGACACAAAAGAGTAATGAAAGAGTTAGAAATTGGCCTCATCATGATATAGGCATTAGGTATTGAAATCATTCCTAGATTATATCCAAGCTACAAGCTTATAAGCAACTTAATAAAAAACCAAGTGACAGTTGCAACACATGCCAGTTCAAAAGTAAAAATTATTGTGGAACATCACCCAAAATCTCGATGCCATTATCCCATATTACTGACAGAATAGGAGAAAAGGAAAGAGTAAGACAGGTAAAGGTTAACGAGATAACTAAGAGCAAAGACAGCATGATATGGTAAAATAATCTGTCATCTAAAGAGTAACCACCGAATGCAAAATTCTCCTTGAAGCAGCAGAGTTGTCAACGAGAAGCTTCTGAACAACAAAAGGGTAAGCAGCTTTAAACGTCTTAAAAGTTGGATCTGCAGCTACTGCCAATCCTGAGAAATATTTGAAGGAATCTGATAAGTGTTCACAGTGGGCAATCAGAATGTAATATGGACAAGGAACAATAAAGTAAAAAAGAAGCAGGTATAAGTTGTTCAGTCAAGGCATCCATTTTTCTAGAATGAAGAATTGCAAGACTATATTTAGAATTTTCTTATGAAACAAAAAAATATTAGTTTTAACTATCAGCATTGTTTATCATAAATCCCTAAGAAGAATCAACTCAATCACAAGACATTGCTCACGTGGGAAGATTTTTTCAAACCGGCTTTGATACCATGTTAAACGCTATAAAACTTAAGATATTAGAGAGGAGACACATTAATAAATACAAGTATAATCATCAACAATGTTGCTAACCCTCTCATCTAAAAGCAGAAAGCTTAAGGTTTAACACGGTATGCATAGATTCAATTAAATTTATTTTTCAGCAAGCTCTTTCACACGCACACCAGATTCACGTTTTATTGATGGGCCAACTCGGGCTCGATTTTCATAAATAGGGAGCGGTGATACTTGAATGGCTTTGATACCATATTAATCACATAAAAACTTAAAGTTGTTAGACACGAGACACGTCATTTAAAATCTTGTTTTTATGCTGAACAAAACTCTTGAACCGAACCGGATCCGAATCGAACCGAGCGGTTTTTCTTATGTTAAATACTCGAACGGGTATCTGAATAGAGAACAGACGGATTTGCTTCGTTTCTAAACCAAAAACCGAATAAAAATCGAATCTCCCTAAATTTTTTAATTTTTTATCATAAATAAGTTAAATTATTTTGTTTTTTTCTAAATAAATTTGAAATAAATTTGCTAACTAATTAATTTAGTCCAAACACAAAATAAGATTTTACTATTTCTAATTTCCAGTCAAACCCAACTTAATCAAATTGACCTAAGTTTTATCAAAATCTCTTATTCTATTGTAGTGTCAATTACGTCATTCTATTATTATGAACTTGCTACCTTCCTCTTCATGTGATTTTAACGGTCAATTCTATATAGAATTCAACAAAAAGGAGGCGCAAAAGATATTACGAGATTTGACTACATTATTTTGTAAGAGTTAAGATTGAATATGTCATAGTCGGATTAATGTAGCGTTATTGTAAATATAAAAAAAATTAATTATTGTATAGAACCCGGGAACCAAATTGAATGGAACCAAACCGTTCCATAATTAAATTTGGTCCCTACGGTTCCATTTACTAAATACCCGAAAATTAGGATTCGGTTCGATTCTAAAGAGAATTCGGGTTCGATTCAGTTCGGTTCTCTTTAGAACCAAACCGGACCATATCTAGTCCTAACCAATAATGTACAAAGTAATCTTTCACTAGTTAAATTTTCTACGCCTGCCTGTTGCACTTTAGGAGAACATTAATCATAATATCATATCGCATGCTTGTGATTGTTGTATTTAGCGTTCCTAGATTAATTTATAAAATTGGATTCAGATAAGCCATGTGCTACCAACTGGTTGAGGAATTTCATTGTTTCGAAAGCTAATTAGAACCTCTATTTATTGCGTGCTTTAGAAACCCACATGCCACATTATCATATAGCCTCCAAATTGACCAATTCCACAGATAGTGAACTCTCGGATTAATTGGCAAGAAGTTCTATCCAAAGAAAACATTATAAGGTATCCATATAAGTCAACCAAAAAAGAGACAACTAATGAGCTCAACAAGGCATGTTATTTATGTAACTGTCCAAAGTTTAGTGTTCATATGAGATTCATTTTATGTTTTGTGGACATGTAAGCATTAATAACATTGTCATCTTCCAAGACCTAATAAATAATATTCATAAATGAAAAGAAAAGGGATGCATCCGTGCAGACAGTGAACGGCAAGATCTGTGAAGCAGTACATAAGGATAGTTCTTTCAATGTAGAGAATGGCATGAGGATTTACCTTCTAGAGACGCGAGAGACCGCAATACTAGGGTATAGTATGGTGGCATACGGAAATGGTATTTGATTGCAACAGACCATATTTTACCCAGAACCTTCACAAGAAGTATTTTGACAATCAGCCAGCTATTCAAAGAAATAAAATTAGCAAGTCTTGCATATTCAGTCATTAGATGCAGCTCTCTGGTTTCATTGCTCAACTCTGTTTCACACATGGCATTCAACAACCAGCCATGTGTTTAGTCCAAAAACAAATCACACATAAAATAGATTTGTTGAAGCCCCTTTTTGAGCTCCAATCTTTAAAAACTCGTTTTTTTCCAAACTCATTTTCAACCCATACATTCTCCCAATAAAATATTTTTACGCGCAAACCTAAAATTTTTCCTTCTTTAACCACACAATCTCTAAAAATCACTATAAAAAAATCTATTTTTTTTCAAAAAAATGGGGCTCAAACCGTAAGCGTTGAGGACATCATTCAACAATCAAATAAAGAATGATACTTCATGGTTATGAAGTTGAACTATCTGAATGACTGAATCAATAGATTGCCCCAGAGCTACAACGATTCATAGATAAAAAGTAATAATATGATTCTCACTTTACTAAACTTGATGTCAGGGATTCCATTGTTAAATTCCACTTCGCCCAAAGCATCTTCCAGGTCCTGAATAATTTCAATGAAATGTCAGTTACGCAAGCAATATCAGAAGATAACCATTACATTTAACAATCACATTCCTAGCAATTAACTAAATGCCTGGATCTGCTTATCTGTCCAAATCAAAGTCACAACAGAAGAAAAAGACTTTAGCTAGGATAAATAGTACGAGACAAGGATGCTACCATGGTGACAAGTCGGATGTTAGTCCCACGTCTTACAACGTCCATTTCAGTCAGATCATTCACAAGGGATGCCCAATCTCCATTTACTATGTGCACAATGGAAGCAAGCATGGCAAACTGATGCTTTTTTTCCATCCGACAAATCAAACCAAAATCAAGAAACCTACAACAATAGAGAGATGAACATGAACCATATATTGTCAGATATTCATGTCAAACTATCAAATTTTAATTTGCAAACTGTAGTCAAGGATCACAGCAGGATCTGCTAGCTTTAATCAATAGAAGAAATAGCAAAAGTGAGTTTTACCCTATTTGTCCAGATGGTGTATAACGTAAATTTCCAGGATGAGGATCAGCATGCAATAGGCCAGTCTCAAGGAGTTGAACCAACGATGCTTGCACTCCTTTTTTAACCTAGAGTAGTTGAGGCAGAAGAATTAATGCGTAGAGTGCAACGAAATTGTTTTTCAAACATATATCATTGGACTAGCTTGTTCCAGAATGCTTCTATTTCCAATATTTGTTAATAGCGAATCACATAAATATAAATTTGCATGTTACAATAATTTGTCCGACAAACGTCTCCACCTAAATTACATCCACCATTAGTGATCTGGGCACGATCCCTTCTCTAACATTTGTGACATGCCCACTCCAAATATATCACTCTTTCCCTTTGTTATAGCAGACCCTTGACTTCCAATTATTACCAATCTTCTAAAGTTAAATAACACGGCGCTTTTGGTCCTCAAGTAATGCAAATCTTGTGGCTTGGTCCTCAACCTTCAGTTTAGCAATGTTTGCACTAGGTAATAGGAACAGCATAGGACAAAATATGATAATTTTATGAAGTCAGACAATTCATGTATCAGTTGCTCTAAAAAAGAGACACAGAAGGAAACAAAATCGGTTCATTTCCATATCCTTCTAACATGGGCTTGTTTTATTACTAAGAACTGCCAAGATGTTGCAAGACATTATAACTCTAGGATATGTTGTGAGAAATATTTTGAGTTCCACTCTCACGTCACCTTTGCATAAATGTGTGGTGTACCTGTGGTCTTATTGCTTCTAGTTTACAATTTTACCCAAAGCATGAAAGATAATGGATAGATGTTTCGAGTGAAAATGTTAATGACCAAATATAGATTCAAGCACTTAAATAACATCTTGATTAGACATGCAATATATTCTCACATTTTATTTAAAATGCATTAGCATAAGGTCAAATTGATATATTCTACATACCAAATCAAGAAGCTTTGCTTTAGACTCCTCAGAAGATTTTAATAGCAAGTCGCTTGGACTGTCACCAACCATCCACTCCATAGTCAGAACTCTCTTTTTACTCAAATGTCGAAATACTTTTGGAGCACAAATAAATGGAAAGCAAGAATGAACTTCCTGCAGATGAATGAATATATGCTTGTCAAAGGAATTGCATTTATTAGAGCGAACTAAGGGCCATTTGGCATGGCTTTTAAAAAGTCAAAAGGAGCTTTTAATACCAAAAAGCAACTTTTGAACCCGTTTGATTAATTTTATTAAAGTGTTTCTTCTAGTTAAAGAGTTTTTAGAGGAAGTTGGTCCAGTGTGACTTTCTCTAAAAGCACCTATGGAATTGGAAGTACTATTAAAAATTAGCTTTTAAGCAAAAATTAAGGTAACTTCATACAAAAGCTCTTCTACATAAAGCAAAAGTCATGCCAAACGTGACCCAAAAATACGTAAGATCTGCACTTATGCATCATCACCCGAAAGACAAAAATTCATGTCTATTGAAGAAACAGCTTACGTTGATAAAACCATATCTACCCTTGTTACATACTTCCATCAGATGCACTATGCGGATATCTCAACTATATATAGGTAAATCTCGTTAAATATTAACTACACAACCAAATTGCAAATTATTTTCCATCCGTGTGATACATTTGAAACCAGGGAGCAAGATTTTATCCAAGTTTTCATAGAATATAGCTGTACCACAAGGGATCAATGCAACCACTTTTAGTACTTACTCCACTATTGATCACCAGAAAGTGAAAAAACAAAGGTCAAATTACATTCAAGGACTTAATTTTTCTCTACCAGACAGGAAAGCGAAGAATTGAGTGCTTGTAACTCTGATAACTACACAAACCCTACTCGTGTTCAATTTCATGCACAGTAATCATCATTGTGACGTTGATAAAAATAAAGGATGGAAGTCTGGAACATTTAGCACCATATGGTGTTTTCTCAACAGAAAAGTGAAAACAAATCAGATATATATGAAATGAGCCAACAGATGATTGTCGGGTGTTTTGCTTAGTCAGAATGATGATCGTGTCGAGCAATTGAGGAAACAAAGTTTTTGTGAATGGCAATTTTTTCTTGCACTTGTTTAAAGTATTGCAGTTCAAAATTTAACCTAGGATTAAAATTCAGACTGATTTCTGGTTCAATATGAATACAGGGAAATTCTCTTTCTGTCCTATTTATCTGAATCTCCATAAACATATACTTGGAATTGAGAGAGGGAGAGAGAGAGAGCATTGGGGAAGGGGAGTTGATGCATGATGGTCTATGGAAAAATAATTAAAGTTTAGAACATAAAAATTACCATGAATTCTATGGCATTGGCAGCCTCCAAGTTGTAATCTAACTCCCCGACTAATCCCTTTCCAAGTTCATCAGCATACAATCGAAGGTCACTTTTTCTTTTTAAAATTTTTTGCAGTATTCCCAGCTGAAACAATTTCCTTGAAGTTTAGCACTCTGCCTATTCGAAGGACAGACTATACATAGTAGAGTTTCAGACAAACCCCAATCCGAAGAATATAAATATCTCGAACAACTACATGATGTAAGTTAGGACGCTGGACTTTCACAGCAACATCAAATCCATCACATGTGCTTCCCTTGTATACCTATTAAGCATGTCAACAAAATACATCAGCAGATTTGTGACGAGACTTACACAGTTAATAACAGTGACATCTTATGTCTATTTAATTTTCATATTTTCCTCTTCTGCAGAATCCAATTTTGACTTATCATATGTTGGATACATTCTAGAGCCTATTACATCAGACGGAAAAATTTCACACCTGCCCAAATGAAGCTGCAGCTACAGGTTCCTCAGAGATATAGCTGAAGAATTTCTCCACAGGAGAACCAAATTCTTCCTCGAAAATCTTCATGGCCTCAGTCCTTGGAAAAGGAGGGACTTGATCATGCAGCTCAGATAAAGCCTGCAATCATCACTTAAACCAGAAAATGAAAAATAAAATATGATTCATGCATTGCATCTAGTCTATTAACCACAAAGGATAAACAATCACCTACACAATTTAGCAGAATAAGATGACTAATAGCTTCATAAATAGGATTGCTTCAGTTTAATATAAATCTGTGCCCTAGAATTGAAGTGCACACTTTAACTTCCAACAATTGAGGTATGTAGCCTTTTTCAATGCATTTCTGCATGCCGCATACATAAGACAGAACTCTCATTAGTACACTTGTAACTTCAGATATATCTGGATTATACTTCTCCCAGAACTTTAATTAGTCTAGTAAGATTACGAAAGTCTACATAAATAAACTTTACTCCAATGGTGTTATTCAAATGCAGGTCATGATAGGCTTGTGTACACTAACTACCTAGTAACTTTACTTTCTGTTCTTGCTTATATATGACCTTGAGTTCTCCGTGTACATGCCTTTTTGTAAGGGAGAATATTTCTGTGTGCCTGCCTTTTATATGGTGGTGGGTGGGGGAGGGGGGTTAAATCTTTCATCAATGGACTCATAGGTGATAACTCTATTTTGCTTGGGCAAAATGGTTAACATTGGTGATGCTTAATTTGTGGTCCATTAATTACAAATGATGGATGATGACACATCAAGATCGAGGCAATAACGAGGGAAAACAAATGATCACAAGTTCAACTTTGCAGTACTGGAAGTTCTGGAGAACTGCAGATCTCAAATATCGAAACCTAGAATCCATGTTTAAGCCAAAAGTCTTAAGTTTGTACATTTTGTATCCATTAGTGACAAGACTACAGTCCATCTCAATATCTATATATGGCTTGATAATCAAGGAGCAATTCAATGTAAAATGAAACAAAGATATGCAAATACATCTTACCTTAGAAATTTCAGAACCAATTATATCTGGCCTAGTGGAAAGGGACTGACCAACTGCATGGGATCAAACGCAAACATAAAGAAAGTTGGTGATGACTAAGATGATAATACTGAGGAACAATTCAAAACATCTACATATAATGATAATACAGAGAAATAATTCAAATAAACTACATATAACAGAACAATCTCTCCAGTTATTGTGTTTTCCTGAATTGTATTTCACGTCATTAGTCATTACAAACAGTATTACTTACCTTTAATAAAAGTGGGGCCTAAGTTTAGCATTGTTTCTTTTAATACTGCCCCAAAATTGTACTTGAGAATGTTTTCATCAGCATCCTTATCTGTAGCGGAGAGGATGCTTGAGATCCGGAATTTGATTGCAGCAGAAACAAATGCAGCAAAGACCTAACACAAGATACAAGCAAATAAGAATGCAACCCTTGACAGCTCTCTCCTATTGATTATTAATCGATGGAAAAATGTCTAAAAAATTTCAACCATAATGTTGAAACATGACAAAAAGCATGAACATGTGCTGACATCAAATGAATATCTTATGCCAAGAAGTAGACAAACTTATTCAAGACACCTTCAACGTGGAACTAAATAACATGCCAATTATGCTCTGTTTGAATGCCATCGAGAAAGAACATTCCATATAGTCCACGAGAAGGCTTATGATCTGGCAATCTGCACAGAGTGAAATGTGTTGTGTGGGAACCAATGCTGACTATTTTATTTTGCAAAAATAGCAGCTATGGCACACAGCTGAAACAAGTACATGAGAGAAGAAACACAGAGTAGAAAATTTGAATTTTATTTAAGTGCTCAGCCAAAAAAATCCAAAACACTCAAAATTCGAGCTCGAGCTTGAGCAATACAGTTTCATATATTCCAAACCCATATATCAGACACTCTATGCTCAAGAACTGAAATTATCAATATAGTAGTCAAGAATCTAATTAAGCATCACAAAATTCTGAACTTAAGAGGAAAAGGGGAAAATAAAAAAGAACTGAGGTGAGAAGCCCAAAAGTTTTTGCTCTAGCCAAATTGCTTCTTGATGCTTGTGCCCTGGACAAGAAAACATCGGTCGAAGGATTCATCTCCAAATTAACTCAGCTGTGAATACATCATCTAATTCATTTTATTATATGTTCCATTTTATTTTTCCTCTTCTATTACAGTCTATGATACTCAGACTCTTTGAAATGGACGAAGTACTCGTGTCAACACGACACGATTATGGGTATGGAATATGTGTCGGATCCTCCCAATTTCAACCAAACATTTCACCGTTTTTGCTTCTTTCTTTCTTTTTTTTCCCCTTTCCCTTTTCTTATTTCCCATTTCTGCTCTCTAAAAACCTAACGCTGCCATGAAGATGGTGGAGGAAGGCGGTGACGCTAAGTCTTCCCTACTTTTTCTTCTCCCATTTTTTTTTCCTTCTTTCCCTCTCTGTATCAATGGTTTATGATTTTCTTTGTATAAAATAAAAATAGGTTTCATATAGTGTTACTTAGTGTTCCATTAAGTTCAAATTGCAATCAAGTCCCTCATTTTCTATTTTATAAAACATTTAGTAATTAACTTCTCGTAATTGAAAACTAAACCTCAAAATTATATTTTATTTGTCTTAATACCTTATTTAATATTCATTTATTTTTTCATGAACAATTGATTTTGGTCTATTTAAATGACATCTTAGGTTAGTAAAAAAAATTGAAATTTGAAAAACATATCCACGTACATGTATCCAAAATTTGGACTCTTTTTAAGCATATCCCTGTATCCAATATTTTAGAAAATAAAGATCGATACTTAAATACGTATCCGTACCCGAGTCCGAGCATCATAGGTTACAGTAGATTGCTAGAAAAAATTGTTTACTTTTCCATCTCATGTCGGCCAAAAATTTCCAGTTTTAACTCACAGGCAAAAACAAAAAGAAAAAAAATAACAAGACAGGTCTTAAAGCTTTACCTCCAGAAAAATTGTTTGGGATTTTTTTTTTTTTTTAATAGCATTTCAGTTTCTCTTAAATGTGTCTAAAAAAGAGGATTAAGTTCCAAGCAGGCCCCCTCCCCTTTCCCCCTTCTACTTTCCCCAATCCTAATTAATTCCATATTCGAAAATCCAAAGTTTGAAACCCCAGGCTCCAATCCCCCCTCCCAACCCACACGCCATTTCCAGTTATCCAGAGTCCCCAGGCTCACTCTTTCACTTGCTGTTTCACCTTGGCCATCTGTCTTCGCCCCTCCGCACTTGAAATTGATGAACTTGAGCAATTAAATGTTGAGATTTATTGATGTGTACTGTACACAACTGATATGTATTTTGTTTGTTAGGTTCGGTACTGTGTAAATTTGGATTATTAAAAGGAACTGTAAACAATTTGATAAAAAAGATAGCTTTCTTTCGGGAAAAAAATGCTTTGTGATTAGTTGGGAAGGTATACTGACGATGAATATAATCAAAAAGAACAAGATTGAGGAAGAAAGAGGAAGAGACAGGAGGAAGAGGCAATAAGAGGGAGACAATAAAGAGAATTTAGGATGAGAATATCAAGCTTATTTCATATCAAAGTTGTATGTATTAAGATGCACAAGTCCCTTTATATAGTGTCAAAAACCTATTCAAGTAAGAAATATCTAATAAAAATTTAGAGAATCTAACAACATACAAGAGAATCCATCTAATTTTGGTAAAATACAACTATTAAAATATTAGAGAATCTAGAACCCTAATTACGTATAAAATTTGGAAAGTCTTCCAAATAATATATCTTTTAGGATCCCCATCATTTTTCTTGGATTGAGAGAACTCAATTCAAACAAGATAACTACAACTTCGCAGCCAAAGTGTAGAACATTGGTGGCTCGAATGTGCTCCAACAAGGACTATATTGAAAACATTACATTCATTTAAGTGTGGTGGTTAGTCAAATAAATTATTTTCAAGTAAGTAATCCAAAGACTTTTTCTTTACATATTTCAAAAATCTTGCCAAACTAACACGTAAAAATTCATAAAGATCACTTTGAAAGCATCGATGGCTAAATTTTGTATCAAAAAGAAAACTCATAACTTTCGTTATTCAAATAAATTTTGATTTTATCTCAACGTGAAATTAGGAAAGGGACAATAGAGGTTAGAGCTATTAGAATAGAGAATTAATTAGTAAGCAACAACAAAATGTCGATAGAAAAAGTAAATAATCGAACAATGGCCTTGGAAATAACGTGGCAACGCGAGGAGTATAATTCAGTTGAGATAACGCCAAAACAAAGTCGATGCTAAAGTCACTCAAAGGAGTTAGGCAATAACTCAAGTTCAACCACACATTTCATCTTCTATCAAAGTCTACAAAAAATCTTATTTTCAGCTAAACCAAGTAGGGGCTAAATATAAATGTTCATACCTATGTTGTATACAATAGTGACAACACATAGTCCAGCATAATGAAAGTCAACATGTTACATCATTCTCTAGACCAAATTTTATCCAGTGTAAGGGGAATGAAAGGTGAAACTACAGAGGACAAAATGATAATCCTGGATGCTAAAAGAAGTTATTAAGCAGACTCCCATTGTTCAAACGGGTCAAGGGTTAGTATTTTTGAACAAAACTGAATTAGCAGAGATTATCTCATCAGTTGTACAAGAACATAAACAACCTTAAGCTTCACCCAAATATTTTCTTCGAGACGTGAATTGTTAATAGGTTTTGAAGAGCATAATTATAAATGAACAAAGTGCACTGAAAAACCTAGGAATCTTGGGAACAAAGCAAACAAGCACCACATGCATTCCATCTAAGCAATGTGAACACTGATTCTAATTAACGTTTTCCATGTATGTATAATATATTAGAAATATGCAGAGTTGCTGCAATTTCAAGTAATTTAAACAATAACATGTCAGATTTACCACAAATTTGAGCAAAATCAGCACTGCACTCATTTTGGATTAGGATAACATTTGATCATCCATAAATCTTTAAAAAAAATAGTAGTTCTTGTTAGAAATGGCCAAAACAGTCCAAAAAATAGATAAAGCTGCTTGTTTTAGAGATCCTTCTTTTTTTGTTTTATCACCTTGAGCATTTTTTCACTTCAACACCTTAAAAGTGGCAGCCAGCAAGGACACACCTTGCCGCATTTTGCACTTAAGATCCCTTTTATCAACTCTGCTGGAGATTCAATCCAATATTGACTTTGTAAAACTTAGAATCATGAAATTTGCCAAAAGATAATTTAATTTAGAAAAGAGGTTGCTGCCTGAAATTCAACATTTAAGGGGATAATCAAAAATTTGCAGAATGTCAAAATATTGTTGATTACCTCAAGAAGTCGAAGGGTCACTACATGAGGCCTTAAGCTAAAATAGTCGGTGACATTCTGTGGGTCATAGATTTCAGGTAGTGGCTTCGTCCACATCTTGGCAAGATAGTATAAGTAGCTAGCATACACCTCCAAGGCTTTGAGATCAGCCAGAAACAAATCAATGCCAGAAAGTTCTGTCAAAAGAAGAGAAAAGAAAACAGGTCCGGTTCAGATATCGGTTTGTTGAAGATAATATATAAATCATGTACATGTAGCCTCTCAAATGGTCTAATCTTTTAAATCAAGTGGGTTCAACAAGGTACTAGAGCAAGTAAATGGCCTGATTTAAGCCTTACCTCCACCCATTTGACAAAATTGTGAACGTGTTAGGCTTTGTAGGGAAGAAATGAACCCACATACACGTGAGGGGGCGTGCTGAAAATAAGATTTAGCCCATGTTTGGTTTAGATAAAAAAAAAATAGATTTTTAGTAGATTTTAATAAAAGTTAACGGAATGTGTGTGGATCCCATTAAATGCATAGTTAAAATTAATTGTTAACTTTGAGTTCGATTTTAATCAATTTTTTTAGTTGAACCAAATAGGGACTTAAATGATACACCCCTCTCTAATAGCTTGTGCTTCTAGATCAAGTGATTTAACAAAATTGACTGTAAAAGAAGGCATATTCTACAAAATATTTTAGAAAGATCCACATTCCATAACTAGTATAGAAGTACAAGCATTTTAGACATAAAGAATGAACATACAAATACCACATCCTTGCCAACATTGATGCAAAGGATGCATAAAATTTCACATTTTTTCACCCATTCAGCCAATTACAATAGTTGGTTTCCCAAAAGCCATTAAGGACCTGCTTGGGAGTTTTTTCCACCTGTTTTGACCCTTTTTTGGGTGGCACCTTTATAAGAGGTTGGAAAAATTAGAACTTGCTAGTTATTTAGACTACTTGTTTTTTGTGGTTTAAATATTACCCAAAATTCACTTGTGTTTAAAAAATTGTTTATAAGTTCAAAATTAGCTTATAACCGTAAAAATTATTTATAAGTAAAAATTACTTATAAAATTTTAATTATAAGTCAATAATTCACTTATTTAGTTAAAAATTAACTTATATATTAGGCCCTGTTTGATACACATTAAAATTTTCATTCTCATTCTTCTACTCATTTTCAACCGCACATTCTTCAATAAAATAATGTTTTCCATCACATCAATAACTTTTCCTTCTTTTTCAACCATACGTTCTCCATCAATCTACTATTCCAGAATACATTCTTCCAAAATAATGTGGCTCAAACACACCCATAAAAAGGAATCACAAGTTACAAGTAAAATATCGCTTAAGAGTAAAGAAAATCATGCATGAAATTATAAATTGAAAATTCCATTAACGGGCACGTTTGTAATTTTATTCATTCAAAAAAATTTCATAACCGCCGAATAATAAACTCCCAAGCATTATTGGATTATTTTTAAAAAATCACTACTAAAGACCACCCAAAACTAGACTGCTCATCCAAAACCGATACATTAAACAAACTCATAACCGCTACCCCCCTAAGAATCTAAATATGAAACAAAGCCCCCATTTGAGCCACATTCTTTCCACAAGAATGCATTTTTTTGTTTGATGTGATGGGGAATGTGGTTGAAAAAGAAGAAAAAGTTGATGTGATGAAAAATATTATTTTATTGAAGAATGTGTGGTTAAAAATGAGTAGAAAAATGAGAATGAAAAAATAATGTGACTCAAACAAAGGCTAAATAACCAATTAATTGTACCATGTTTAATGCTTTCCAAGCGGTCTCGGAATTTCACGGATCATTGTTCCCAATAATGATATTGCTTTTCTTTTAAAACAATTCTTTACACAATCTCACTTGTATTTTTCTAATTCCAACTCATCCTAAAAGTAATCTCATCATCACCATAATCCTTCAGTGCCTTAACGTTACATAAGGAAATGCAAAATTCAAGATCATTATTAGTCTTACACACACAAGCAGTTCTGACAATATATTACATACACGGGTAATTTATATATCTATGCGACAAGTTCCTAGCATATACTTTCCACTCAAGTTTGGAAGAAAATAATTATTTGATAAACGAATATAGAAGTATTTTATATTTCGGTCCAGATAAAGAATAGGTGTAAGTATTTTATTCCGCGTATGAAAAATACAAGTGAGCATTAGTTTCGCTAATAATTTTGCTAGTTATGGTACAATAAGGCAGATACATCATATATTAAGTCCATGCAGAAACAGTATTTGTGTATCTAAAGTTCCCATAATGCTTTTTTCAGAACATTGAAGCCAAATTTTTACAGAACAGGATAATGTCGATAGATCATTTCTTTTATGGGTACATGCTACTGGGACTATGTCGTTGCAGTCCTTCCTGTTTCCTTAAATGAAATCTTATTTAGTCAAACCAAAAATTAAGGGGAAACTGCCGGGTTATCACTAGTAGTAAAAAATTTCTCTTACCTTACGATGTGTCTTAATTTAATGCCATTTAAAAATTCAGTCTTCAACATATCTTAATGAAATTTGATGGATAATTAATTTCTTCTTGTTATCTTTTGTTTCCTCTTAGAGGCATTTCTAAAGATTATTGAACCATAATAATTATTTATTACTCAATTCAATAAAGTATTCGTAATTTATTGCATCAATAGTGAAAGATAAAGCATAGCTAAATAAATCGTACGTTCTTTAGTGGACTAATAGCTCACAATACACTACTACACATTTTCTCAACAATTTTATTGCATCATGATGAAATATTTGACCAACATATCATTCAAAATCACTTACACTTTGATTTTCTTAAAAGAAGACATAAAGATTAACTTAAAAAGCTAATTGTATTTCTTATTTCATATTAGCTTTCTTTGTAAGTTTTCACATCATGACTTCTATCTCAAATGAGAATCTATATTATACTTATCACGAGTCGATGAATCTTCAATATTACTCAATAAATAATGACTAGTCTAATTATCTACGAGTTTCTATTATAAGATTGTCATTAACCAAATACTAACCAAAAAAAGTTTCTCTCTATAATTAATGCTAAAAAAAATTACTTCCAGAACCAAACGAACTTCTGTGTAAAAACATGCACATCTGGATCATGGAGATGAAGTTGGTGCATAAAAGTTCTACTATATCATCTATTAGAAATCATTAACTTAAAGTGAAGTTCTCAAGTAAACAAGAATCAACTACAAACTTGCTATGCTGGTATCCCTTTGGATTTAATAAATATAAGCAACCACAAATACAGTGCATCTAGCCTGAGTAGCCTCCAACAATAACAGCACAACAAATCAAAATTACAGCAACGCAACCTCTGTACTAATTCTCTATCATCATCAACTCTAGTACACGTACCGAATTTGAAATATGTACACTACTGATGCAGACCGGAAGTGAAAGAAATGCATTTAATACCGCAAGCATGTGCTAAAATTTTATCCAGTCCTAGTTCAAACATAAATAAATTCAATTGAGAAATATATTCTTTATATAGCCACTCCACAGAAATTCATTCGATAGACATATGAGTCCAATTAATCAACTAATCAAAAATAAGTAAAATAACGACTTGAAAAACAGAAGGTAATTCTACCTACCTGGATAATAAGGCTGAGGCCAAGAGGGAAACTGGAGAAACGAAGCTTGTGGGTCCTCCACATTTCGCAGCCACACCAAGTCTTCGACCGATTTAGTGAACTGGGGAATGCGAAACGCTTTATTGGCCCATTGCAAGCCCTTGTTTATCCCAGTTCTTAAAAATAGAACATCCTTTTGTACAACCTCCACTAAGTTTTCTACCGGACCGCCATTATTGCTCAATTTTTGCTTCCCAGCACTACTATTGTTTTTGTTAATATTATTTTGATGGGTTTTCCTAAATCTTGGAGTGGTTTGCACGGAGCAAAGAACAGGCATCAATGATGATGCTGACGCCATTGTCAAGGGCATTTCCAATGGTTCAGATAGTAGTCTGCTATGGGATTGATTTATGGAGTGAAATATTGAACGGTGGTCATTAAGGGGTCATATAGCGTGAGCAAATCTTCACCTAGAGTGCGGGCGTGTGTGGGCGTTCACCGCCGCTGTGTTTTATGTTTGTGGCTCTGGTTTGGTGTAGGCTGGCGTGTACAGTGTACCAGTGGAGATTTCGATTTTTTCTTTAAGCCGGTACAAAGAAACTATTTGAGCGCTTGTTCGAGCCAAGAGGAAATTGTAAAGACTATCGCGCTACACGTACGGTTCTTGACAACCATTGGTTACAATCTGACGTGGAAATAACAAATTAATAAGAAAAAAAAAAAGAAAATAGAAAGAAAACACTGTAATCGCGTTAGTCCCCATTTTCCCTCGTTCCAGCCGATGCCCCAATTTCGACTCTCTCTCCATAGTACCATTGAAGAGCAGCGACGCGATCACCGTATACGCACCTAGGACTACCGTGAAATCAACAACACAGTCCCCATTCTTCATCAAGTATTCATTTCTTCGCTTTGCTTTAAAGTAATTATTTCTGAGTTATAGTCGTGATGCATTTCTGGGTTATTTTTGTTTCTTTACATTGGACATGCTTTGTGCTTCTTCCTTTATGCAATCAAAAAATTAAAATGTCATTTAAACATTGCAATTGACATTTTTTTTTTTTTTGATTCAGCAAATTAGAATGCCAGGAAAGAACTTCGGTGTTTGCCACAATTGCAGGAGCTTGGGACACTTCTTCGACGATCGCCCGATAAAATGTCGATGCGGAGTGGTGCAAAGATGGAGAAGCAAGCGGTGAATCGAGTAATGCTAGCTTACCTTGGCTAAACTAGTGGCATACAACGCAATTGCCGATATGTCGCACATGTTCCAAACTTAAGTTTGGCTAAATAATGAAGAATTCTTTATTTCAGTGAACGTGAACATGACGGTTGGTCGGGAAAATCACTTGTCGAAGGGAAAATAAAGAGGGGGGCAGAGCTGGCTTGATTAGTGGTTAATGTTTGCATAGCTTTGTAGATTTTCACATATTTATGTACATAACGCATGATATTTTGTATCATCTTCCATGTTGGACAACATTGATTTTTGGTGACGTAGTGGTATTAAGTTATGCATCTCAATGGGAATTTGCTTAGGGCTGACAATTCAAACTGTTAAAATCGAAAAACACGGTTAACCAAACCGAATGGGACGAAAAAAAATCGAACTGATGATACAATGGGGTGGTTATGGTTTTGATTTTAATGACTTGGTTCGGGGTGGGGCGGGTATGATATTTAGCGACGATGCCCCCGCTCCGAACCGATTACCCGTTAAAAAAAATTAATTGGACAATTGGGCTTTCCATTATTATTTCCCAAAATTAATTAGGCGATTTTGACAACTGAGCTTCCCCAAAATTTTGGCCCAATTAACTTACTAGTAAACCCTTTATTCAGTAACCTAACTCTAACCCTACACGTTAAAATTGAAAATTGAAAATTAAACTTACAAAACATTCGTCCACTCAACCAATGAACCAAATAAGATTCGTCGGCGCTCTGCTGTCTGTACCTCAGCTTCAAGTTGTAGTAATCTGCAACGAAATCTACCATCTTGTGAGCACACTCCCACAGAAATAGGCTTTACCCAAAGACTTTAGAAGTTTTAATGTGTGCTCTGAATTGGTTTTGGAGTGATATTCATGGTAGGATTTATTGTTTAATATTTTTTATTCATATACTTTCTTTTATTGCTATTTTTTTTTCTCTATTGTGTGTAGAGAATTATGCTCCTTCATCGTACTCCGGAGCTTATGCAAGGTTTAGTAAGGAGGACATTGACGAAGAGGTACTTTTTTTGTTTAAAACTTCAGTTAAGACCATTCTTGATAATGTAGTATGGTTGTATTATTACTCTAATTTCCTTTCTTATTTACTATATAGAAATCAACTTTAAGTCTTGATTCTTGACCTATGCTAATAAAAGTTGTGGGGAAAAATGATAATTGATAAATGCTAGTAAGAGTCTTGACATATGTTGATAATATTGTTTGTTAAATTCAAATTTTGCATTTGGAAGTTAGGATATTGTTTGCATTTTTATTTGGGATATTGTTTGCTAAATTGGCTTAGTATTGTGTTTTTGTTTTTATTGACTTTTCTTCATAATTTTTTTTTTTCAATTTGACGGTTGGAGTTTGCACTTATAAAAAATAATTTATTTTCGGGTTATTAATCGAATCGAACCGAGATACGAATCGAGCCGAACCGAACCGACTTACATGGTTATGGTGCGGTTAAGGTATGATCAAAAATTTGGTGGTGCAGTTATGGTTTTGGCCAAACCGAACCGAACCGTTGCCATCCCTAAGTTTGCTTCAATATGTGGTTTTCACTTTGGTGAATTAGTAGTGTGATTTTGGTTGAACTGATTGTTTTAAACTAATTTGGGTTCAATCTGTGATTTTCACATTCGTATACCTAACTTTTGTGTTTGTTTGCCTGCCCTTCTACTATTTTGTAGGGTAACATCACTAAACTATTTATAGCTGAGGTAGAATATGAACCCAAGGAACTAAAATGTTACTCAAAATAACCTACTAAACATGCCAAAAATAACAAAGTTGAATGCACTAAAAATGGAGTAAACATAATTACAGCTACTTTCAAAGTATGCATCTGGAACATAAATTTGTTCTAAACTCCCTTGCTGTGAATGTAATATAACGAAGTAAACATACAACAATAAATTAATCAATTATTGCATTTGAGTTCTACTTCGATGGAGTCGCGAAAGATACAGACCTTTTGTTGTAAACTCCTCTACAGACACATCAGAAATGAACAAAATGTTCAATTATGTTATCATGCACAAATTCCTTCCAGGTAAATGTATAGCCAGGAAATACAATGCATGCATGTTGCTTAACTCTTCGGTTCAATTTATATGGTGCCACCATGATGCGATAAATGTGGGTAGAAGTAGTCGATCGCATAACCTAACGTGCAAATTGAAATTAATAAGAGAAGATGAAGTTGTGAAATTCAAATGTAGTTATTTATATATGTATGTGCCTTGTGAATTAAAAATTACTTTTTTGGTCGCAAAAGGGATCAAAGTGGAAGAAGGTAATTGTTGTGTAAACACGACTCACACCGCTACCCTACGTGAATTTGTTTTCATTAAAAAATAAATAAAGTGCATTCATAACGATAAAATAATGTACTGACCAGCATGATTTGAAAATATGAGAACGGCGTCGGCATGAATATTCTTGTTGAGGAGTTGGTTGAACCTCAGGTTCATTCTCTTTCACTATACTTTGCCTCGGTGTTGGTCTCTTTATTTTTCCGAAGCCAATCCTGTCTACGTGTATGCCTAAGTAAATTAGATTTACTATCACGATTTTGTTTAAGAAAGAGGCTAATAAATAAATATACCTTTGATTTCTTCGTAAATGTCTCTAATGGGCTTTTTTCCGATTTTCCTTTGATGCTACCATTGTATTCGACAATTTAGGATCCGCAGCACAACGCGAAACAACATTACTACTAGAACCCGACTTCCAGAAATTAATCTCTTTATTTTGAAGTTCTATCCAACAAAAGTGGTGAACGACGCTTCGTATTTATTTTTAAGGTAAGTGGTATCAAATGTCACAACGGAACTCCTTATATGCTTGCCTGCACCGATTATCTGCCTAGAAAACATTCTTTAGATGTGAATCGTTGTCCAAGTCCATACTAAAGTAAAATCTCAAGCACCAAGCTTGTATTTTAGAAAAGTATGATTGTACTGCTACAACATCACCCTCACCAAGTCTTAGTCGCCTCACTTGTTCAATATAGTTCCAACAATCCTTTTCCACGCAAGTCATATTCTCATATCCACTTGCATCAACAACTGCAAAGTGAAACTTTTGTGCAATGGGATTCTTGCCATATCACTTCAAGCTTTCGTTTCACATGTGCACTTCATAAGTATTGTTCTACGGTTAAGGTGGACTGTGTTAATATTCCAGTAACCATGGATATCCAAAAATGTAGATATTCTTGCTTTACAACCCGTCTCAATTGTTGGTTACGGCTAATTCAAAGAATTGCTTGTATTACCGTTTCTTCAACTTTCACTAATACATGTCAAGGGTCGACGAATCCACGGGGTCTAGGGCCTAGTGGAGGTAGACAGCCT